>JALDNG010000068.1:1077500-1085000 GCA_024349245.1 Neodontobutis hainanensis | reverse complement strand
GTAATCTTAAAACCATTTTCTTTTGGCTGATTTGAGTCCCTGACCCAGCTTGTCATTTATTGAGGCTATATGCTCACGCAGCTCTTGGAGTGAGTCTCGTCCAGTCTTAACACTTCTTTTGACTGGTCTCTTGACAAGAAGTCAAACACCTAGACTTTTTTGGTCTGGACTTTTAAAACAAAATTGGCTGAGGTAAAACTTCTTGTGGACTATGGACTGAATAAATCTGAACTTGGTCTTGCTGTGTCAAAGTGCATTTAGACATAGTTTGGACAAAACTGTCATAGTTCTGTATTAAATAAAAGGTCTCTAGTGGGTCTAGGTTCATTTGTAAATTGCTTTTCTTTGTTCAAACTGTAAATTAATCAACTGAGGTGCCAACACATTCGACACAGCCATTGTCAGTCAACCACTATGTGGCAGGAACATTTTGGACCGATCGACACAGGTTTGAAACACGCTAAAGTAGTTAGTTAGCAGTAGTTAGCTAGCAGTACAAGATGCACAAATCAGTTCACAGGTTCCTGCCTGTCATTGACTCACTGAACTTATCTTTCAGTTAGCATTACTGCAGAGGTATGGCCCCAATCAACGAAACTCATTTTACAAAACAAGTTTGGTGTAATTGTAGCTGGGAGTTTACCGTAAACTTCTGGCATCACCATAAGACAAAGTGTGCCAGAGATCTTTGTGGATCTGTGCCTAAAACCAGCTCTTTATAGAAATGGTTTCCTCTTCTGGTGTCCACACAATTTAACACCTTTTGGAAGAACACACGGTCTTCATTCGTAATGCTGGTTTTTGTACAGCGCTTTGAGAGGTTGCCTTTAAAGGCGCTTTATAAAATAAAGTTTATTATTATTCATCGACCAATGTCATTGTCCCATTATAAAACTCTTGTGGCTCAATGGGACCAAAGCTTTAAAAACCAGACTCCAGACCCTTAAAGAGAGTCCCAGACCAAGAGACTGTAGCAGAATTAACAGCCACGGTCTGAGGTTCATATTATTTAACAGTAACATAATAAGGTGAGAGTGACACACAGATCGAGCGGTGAGGCTGGAAAACTGTGAAGTGGCAAAGTGTGTGAGTGAGCGGGGATTAGTATTAGTGCATAGGATTATCCAGTGAAGTGCCCCCCTCAGCTCTCTCAGCCCCCAGTCATTCGCAGTCTTTCCTGTCTCTCTTTGGAGCTGAAGAGGTCTAGGAGTGGCAGCCGATAAACCAACCATGGGAAGCTCACTAAGACATACTTTGAACATCCTCATTCAATCTTTACCTCCTCCTCAATCCCTTCCTCTCCTCCCCCAGTTTCTCTCATGGCACTGGCTTACTTCTTTTTTCCTGCAGACCTATTAAACTATAAACTTCTGTTGGATTTGTTGGATAAAGAACCAAATGTCTTTTGGTTTTATATTTTAATTATGATGATATGGATGACTGAGAACCCCTGCAGACATCTAAGCTATATTAAAAACACAAACCTCTAAAATTTGCTCAAGAAATGACGAGCATATTTTGAAAATTAACTGGTTTATTTAGTCTATTTTCAGGCCATGTCCGAACTGGTTATTGACAATATATATGTTGTTAAAATGTTAGTAAAGATGGAGACAAGGAAGGGCTTTGCTATGGTCTTCTCTCCACAAGTTGTCCGATAACAGAGAGACTAAGGTCTAAAGTGTAAAGTGTAGATCTGTCGAACACCTAGTTTTCCATATTGCCGCCTTCATGTTTGTATCAGAGTGCAGTAAAAGTTTAAGGTCATATTAGTCTTCCAGTCAGTTCAGCTGAGAAATACTTCCCTGAACTCAAAGATTGACAATTGTATCTGATTTAGGACCAAGTCATTTCCAGGATCTAAACTGAAAATGTGGCTCAAAAAAAGGAACAAATCAAATCTTGGTCACATACAAACAATATCAACATTGGATTATAGTTTGCTAACTGAATTAAATGTAACCATATTTGCAAATGTGTTTAAATGCTTATTAAAATAATCATTTCTATAATATATAAAATAATAATAAAAAAAGACAGCATTAGGTGAATTGTGGTATAAATTTTATATTTAGCTTTGTGTGGCTACAAAATATATATGACCATTGTTCTGGCTATGTCTGTGAAGGTTCTCAGTCATCCAGGTCCTTGTGAAGAAAAGGGATAAGATTTAATGTGGCAGTAGTACAATAAAGGATATATTTCATCATCAAACAAGAATTAAAAGTCTTTCATGTGCCACTAACATTATAAATATGGTTATTTTACACACTCCTCGTTGTCTTATTTACTCTCTGTGTCTTCCCGTGCTTTATTATCAGTTCTTATGTAAAGAGATGGCAGTCCTCCCGCCGTGGTTAACAGGTTTAGACACCTTCTGATCCTGCTCGGGCTTAACTGCTGACTGCGACACAACGTGCACTTCTCTATATAAGGGCTCTGAGTGGCGACTAAAAGGGATTCACCTCCAATGACACTCAAATACAAGACCGTAGCCTGCTCTCGAGCCACGCCGCTGTCATGTTCACGGCCCGTGATGGTTTAAAACACACGTGCGTTAGCCTGCAGCTGAAAGCATTTAGCAGCTGGTGATGTCTGAACTCAGTGACCAGAAGTAATCCCATGATGGAAAAGGTCACAGGTAAAAAGTGTCCAAGCATCGGTATTTACAGCATGAGTTGGAAATATAGCAGTACAATATGCACAGTTCCATTTTTGCACAAAGAAATCTAAAAATATTTTAGTTAACATCACTACAAATTTATACAACAAGATTAGTGTGACTGCAACTGTATCAATAAAACTGTTTTGTTGTTGTTATTACACTCACTCATTAAGAGTAGTCTACTAATGATGAAAAGCTGCTTCCCACAGTTAGATGTTTAAAATTAGACTTGTTTTCCATTCAGCGCCAAATCTCTTCTAATGGCAGCTTGACAAATCTGTCCAATTAATTTGTTAGCTCAAAGATTATTTGACCACATGCAGCTGTTAATAATAAATAGTTAATAATCAAAGCTTTTAAGAGACCCTCAAATTAAAATGCACATATCAGTATCATGTGATCGGACACGTTAAAGGCTGTGTGTGAATGAACGTCACAGAGGCGTGTTCTGTCTGCCATACAGTGACAGTAAGTCTTAAATAACAGGATTTACCCACAATGCAGCAGAGAGCAGTGTGCAACCCTCTTAACTAACAATACTATGGATTGATAATGAGAATAATAGTGATTTAAACTGTTGAGCTACTTTTGTGATAAAATACAAGGTCATTGAATAAAGTTTCTCTGAATAAAAGCACTTGAATTTGTTTGTATGATTGTTGGTTAAAAAGACAATAAACTTAAAATGAAAGTTAAAGTGGTATGGGCCATGAGTGAAGACTTCTAAAAAAAAAGAGCTGAAGCCTTTAGAATGTTTTCAATAAATCTGCCATTAGAGGGCGCTAAAGTACGAGGATATCACAGGGATCGGTGAGCACTAATCTGTTTTGGAAAAAGACACACAAAGACAGGGTTAGTACTCACTGTTTACGCTGAGATCATTCAGAATATACACATACAATCATAAAATAATAAAAAGTCAATTCCAATTAATTTGCGATTGAGTTAGATCACATTCAGTTACATGAAAAACGTAATGATGAAAAGATGATGATTACATGCTTATTTTTGCTTTTGCCATGTCTATTTCATTTCAACTGGTTTAGCTGAACGCAGGCAGGGCTTTGTGAGTAATAGTGTGGGTACTAAAAACAGGCTTATACAAGCACTTTAGTGACAAAAAGGATTGATCAGTCACGCCAGGCCACTGTAGAACTGAACTTGATTCCACTGTAAAAATGTTCACTTTAACTTTAAATTTACTAAATTGACGTCAAAGCCTCTGTGCTTTAAGTTAAGTTATTAGACCATGTGCAATCCATTCTACTAAAGTCGATGTTCAGTGCTGTTAGAATTTCTTCTACTTGTCCTCCAGGTCCAGCAATCCAACTGAAGGGTCAGGCTTAATGGTTCCCAAAATCGCACTCTTCTAAAATCGCAATTATTAAAATGGCTGAACTCACAACTAGATTTTAGTTTAAAAACATGAGTAATACAGTCTAATAACAGATCATCTTATTAATCTGTCCCTATTGCATCTGTTTGTATACAGCTTAACTGTTGAAGGCATTTTAATTCCGTGTGCATGTGGACAGGAGGCACAAACACAACTCATTTATATTGGCAACACCAAAGTTTCTTTATTATACCACTACAAGTATGTTATTATTGCCAGTATAATAGTAAAATTATCAGTTTACCTGACATTTCAAAAAGCTAAAATAAAGCTAAAAAAAGCTGTATAAAATTAGCACATTGGCCAATGGTTTCCCAGTAGGATTAATATAAAATGTTAATTAAGTGGTGAATGTGGGCTGATGCTAACACGATGCCACAGTGTTAATAGGATTGACCTGCTGTGACACGGCCAGAGTGGGTCAACGTTTTATTGACACGTACGCTCTGAAGATTACTTAACATTCATTCAACAAGAGTCTGGCACAAAATATACAAATAAAGTCTGTGTGAATAAGACAGACCCAATTAAGAGTTAAAAAACAGTTTGTAGAGATTTTGACCACTGACAGGATGCTGCCCAGATGACCACACTGACTGCACCGTTGGGCATTAAGTCAGGTGATTTAAAGAGGCTTTGTGTAAATACACGAACAAAATGCAACACATCAGTCAGAACTACATTTTAAAGTGAATTATTACCTAAAAAAATTGTAATTAAAAAGACAATTAAAGTACGATAGTGCCCAGTGAAATTTACTTTACTTTTGATTCCAACAGCTGTCCTGACAGGGCTAGAATAGCTGTTCACATGCTATACAAAAGAGAAAACTAAGGTGTGGAGTTGTGTCCTCACTGACTCAAGGCAAAAGACTGATGAATGATAATCAATGAGAGTCTAACTTTTGAATAAACTATCTTTTAGGCTATCCCCAAACTAAATTTTAGTTTTACCACAGTCACAAAATAAATGCATGGACAACTTTTTACATAATTTATATTAGTTATACCATTCTTATTAATTGTTAAAGTATAATGAGAAATGTGTTCTCTGTCCAGACAACACTACGTCCGGCCTTTTCAAATCTTAATTTTAGCTTTGGCTCAGAGAATATGTAGAAAACATTTTTTGCATTTAGACCTGACCTCTGTCAGCTGTTATAAATAATATTTTATATTTCAAATATTTAGTCATATTTAGTTGCTCATGATTGGCTGCATTTTTGTAAATCTTAATAGTTAGTGCCAATCTTAATAGTTAAAGGCCAATCAGTGACAAGACAGAAATGTAGATTCAATCTTGTGTAAAAGAGACCATACAAGATCCAAAGCTTTTATATGATATATTTCTTTACTTAAGTTCTCCTTTGGAAACCATTTAAAGAAAAATGTCTTTATGTGACTGCGCTCTGACTTTTTCACAAGGAGCCACATTATTAAAAACATTCCTCAGAGCTTATTGGTGTTGAATACTGAAGCCTCCTCCGTCCGAGCAGAGGTCAGAGGTCAGCTGTGAAGGGGAACGGGCGAATGAGACGACTCTAACCCCATGAACCCCATTAACCCTGCTCTATGTAAATCAGCGTCAGTCAGAGTTGTGTTGGTTGTAAGACAAGATTATGAGTCTGAAAGAGGAGCACGTTTGGGTTGTGTCCATGTTGTTTGGATGGAAACATTACACATTACAACGGGGCAGAGCTATGACCTCAAATTGCTTTGACTAACATCAGGCGGAAATTAAACTGTTTAAAAGCTGAACTCATTCGAAAATGGACAATGTTTTATGTTTGTTTCCAAACAATGTCCATGGGTTGGATGAAGATGGTCCCATTCTTGTTTTTAGTGTGTTATTGTAAGTAATGGTTAATGAACAAGTGCATGAAAAAAAAGGTTAAAGTAAGAGCATCTGGTCCTTATTTTATTTTATTTTTTTTCAAGATGACCTGGATGACTGAGAGGGGACAGTCCTGAAACCATTTCTTATAATAAATCCAATACATGAGATTGTTGGAATCAAACAAGTTAGACAGAAACTTCCAATATAACTTTCCTGTCCTGGGACGGCAGCATATTGCGAGAGATTAGTGCGTGACCTTTTTCTACCACACGATGATTATAATAAAGAAAACAGGCCAATACACTGAACCCTAATATTGTTAATTTGTACAAAAATGACCTTACTGCTTCAGAAGACATGTTCTTTCATTCAAACTTGCCAGTACTAAATACTACTTGTATCCATAGGTAGATACACACCTGTCAGCAAATCAGAGAAGAATATTCTGTCACAAAACACTATTAACATTTTGAACACAGTTAAAATACTAAAAATAATAATAAAAAAATACTAAAAAGACAGAAGGATAAGAAATTCTAATAGTTAATCAAACATTGTAGCAATCTAGTAGTGCCATAAGAATTACTCTTACACACTTTGATTCAAACTCAAACATCGATAGAAATTGCAAAATGGCACTATTTATTTTGTCCTAGTCTTTTTTCTACTTTTATTACAGAGAAATCCAAGCATTGGGTTGATATCTCTGATTCATCGTCATAAAAGCTCCCTGAACAATAAACTCAATTGAATATAGTTTGCTGTGCTACCTGCGCTCATTCCCACAAACACTGCAGACAATGACACAATGCACTCACAAACAGAGTCCCGAATAACAGTTGGAGGACAAAAAATGATTGCTCAGTGCTTTTTCTCCTATAACTACTCATCTATTTCTTCCCTCGTTTTTTCCAGGGTGAATCAGCGAGGAGAGACTGTTGCAGCGATATTACTCCTCTTTACTTAATCGGATATTGGGGAGGAATGAGATAAAAATCCTATTTATTTCTCATCTCCTCTGCTTCAGAGCTGGCTTTTAGAGAGACGCACACATGGGCGGACAACACAGGACACCACAAACACACATGATCCTGCTGTTATGCACTATACATGTTCCAGAGTCTGCAGATTGCTGAACTGATCACACGCCGTAGTGCTATGTACTGTCTTGGAGTTGTGAGTGTTTGAGCAAAACATGAATAACTAGAATAGATTCCCAACAACAGAGCTTAGTCTCTATATGAAAGGTTTGGCTCATCTTCTTTTGTAGAATACAGTTCAGCATTTGTCTGTAAAAGAACATTTAAATCATGATTGAACTCGGTGAAAGTTACTTATTTAGGTCTTAGTTAGTTAGTTCTTTTTCCTTCATCTACCCAGAGAGGACAAACTGTGCACTTCTGGAGGAGAAGCACATTCATGTTTCTTTTTTATTCTATCATGACGGCTTTATGAACTAAATTTTTTTTTAATCCATGCATCCATTTCCTTCTGCTTATCCGGCAGCGGTCTAAGCAGAGGTGCCCAGACTTCCCTGTCCCCAGACACTTCTTCCAGCTCTTCGGGGGGAATTCCTCCAGCGTGTCCTAGGTCTTTCCCTGGG
>JALDNG010000068.1:860000-1072500 GCA_024349245.1 Neodontobutis hainanensis | reverse complement strand
ACACACACACACGCACACAAACACACACACGCACACAAACACACTTAAACACACACATATACACACAAACACACGCACACACACACGCACACAAACACACACAAACACAAACATATACACACACACACACACACACACACACACACACACACACACACACACACACACACACACACACACACACACACACACGATTCACCGAAACACTTAAAATACCTTCACATAACATAAATTGCACCTAAATAGTTTTGGTTCTAATGACTACTCTTTTTCCAGGGCTGAACATGAACCATTTGAAACGCCCCGCGCCAACTGGAACCAACAATGGAAAGACAACAATCAATAAATACACTCAATTGTGTGCAATTATTTCCTTATTGCATATGTGCAAATTAGTGCTGTGTGCTTTTAAAGTGCAAGCATTCTAAAGTGCTAGAGTGAAGTGTTAAAGTGCTTTCTTAGGTTACAAACTAGCTGTTTGTTACAGTGCATTACGGAGGTTTAATGCACGTTTAAGTCATGTTTTTTGATGTCCAAACGCCAAGGCTGTGTGTTGGCATGCGAGGCTAAACATGGCAATCAGAAAGCACTGCTTTGAAAATGCATTAATGTAATTTAAAAAGACTTTATTACAATGCTGTCATGAGATTTAAAATACTGTTGTAAATGTTTTAGGTCTGCCATGATCTAGCTGTTACATTTGGTTTGCATGCTATTGTGATACTAGCATCCACGATTAGTTTTTTGTTTTAGAGTTATTGAGCATTAGAGAACTAACACACTTCAAATAGTCTACAACTGTCTTACCTCTTAAGTAAAAAAGAACAGAAAGAAAAACAGATCTGAGCTGCCTCCACGGCTCAAATGCAAGAAAAAAATTGACTCTCATCTTTGCCCAGTGTCGCTCAGATTCCGACTTTGCTGTTTTGGTTGCACTTGATAATACTTGGACAAACACACTGCACATTGCTGTGACAGGTTACTGTAAGTCACACTATCAAAGGCCAACGCAGTTCTTAAACTCAACCCAGACCGTCCAATTTTTGTACTTGTTTTTTCCGTTCTTTGCCTCACATGCTGTACATAAGCTCACATTTGTTATTGGGTGGCCATGCATTTACACAATTCCTCCTGATTCTTGTCTTGTAAAGATTGTAATTAGCACATAATAATACAATGTTTGTGTATTTGTGTATCTGTTGCTTTGTAAAGTTTTGGTTGAATATTTTTTTATACTTGTTGTATTTATGTTTAAGAGGAGTGTCTGTGTTGGTTTGCTTTGTGTCAGAGACTGGTAGCTTCTCCGACAGAACAGTCCGACTCAGCTAATGCGTAATGTGAGCGTGCATTACGTCACAGCCGCAGGTTTTTTTTGAAAAATTTTAATCCGACTACACAAATGAAATTGAGCTTAACGGCTAATTCAGGCAAACATGTCAATTAACTCATCTGATTGAGGTGGGTTTATTAAAATGTCAAAAAGAAACACATACAGAGGGTTTTTTTGCCTAAAAGCTACACATAGTACTTAATAAAAATAATAATAATAATAAAAAATTTTTTAAATAGATAATTCAGTGTTCTGGTGCTCGTAAAGTATGGACAGTAACATTGCACATATTTCACCCTCTGCATTCATAAATAATCTGTCAAAGAATGTATTTATATTTCTGATATCCAAAGGTATAATGAATTGATAAATGTTAAATTCAGGTTGCGTATGTGTTTGGGATTTAAAATAATCTTTGTGACACTGAAGATTAGCTTGGGCTTACATGTTGAATTTCATTAAATAATAAAATGGAGAGTCCTGGTCATTGTGGTCATTACTGCACAAACAGTACATTTTTGCAAATTTGTTGTCCCAAGACTCATCAAATAACTTTTACCTTAATATGTCCTGGTGTTTAACTAACTTGCATACAGTCTCCACATCCTTTGCAACACAAGTCTAACATGTTCATTAGTTTTTAGCTGATGACAGTTATGACAGTTATATTTCTCCGGTGCTGGATTTGCGGTGGAACCCTCCATGCATGGTAAGGCGCTTCCTCTTTTTCACATCTGTATCTCTTTCCTGGGTCAGCTTATTATTCCACCAGGGGTTCTGATGACTGGCAGGGCGTAGCTGGTAATTGCTCGGACCTTGTTTTTGCCATTGAGCTGACTCCTTAAGTGTGCATCTATATGAGTTTATTATTATTGTTTTGTGTAATGAGCATGGCTGCAGAAATTACAGCAAATTCACTGTTGATGCCTGTATCACATGAAACTATGGAAATTATTTTGGACCAAAACTTTACAGTCCGAGTGGTTTTTCCGAGAGAAGGTGTTTTTGTTCAGTCTGTGATGTGTGTGTTTCAGAGGACACCCATGACATCACTTTTATTCAATGTTTTTTCTCTGACGGCCCGCCCATGACTCATCTGTGAGGGGGGTGTGTCTACTTTCAGTCCGAGGGAAATGTGAGTTGTGTCAGAGACGGGACAGGACGTTTGTGTCATTAAGTGTGTCCTTAATTAGGGAGAAGACTTGTTCAGTAGGTCAGGACAATGTGTGTCTAAACGTAATATCATAAAGTCTGCCCTTAGTTAAACTGACAGTTTTTCAAATGAGTGCGTTTCTCCTTCTCTTTGTGTCTTTATGATCCTCACAAAGAAGGTCGTCTTGTGAATTGCTTTCTTTTTTCTCTCTTTGATTGTTGGGATTACCCTCTGTTTTTATTAAATTTGGTTGATTGGTAAGATTGGACTTGGGCCAAGGGCAAAAAAAACAGAGGATGCCAGATTTCTGACGAGTGACCCATGTTTAAAACAAGAGATAAAAAGTAAAAGTATTGACATAACCATTTAACATAAGACAGTATAAAATAGATATATTTAGAAATCAACACACTCCTGATACTGACGATAAATTTAATTAAATGGTAAGTTGCAGTTGTTATAAGTTGAAGGTGCTATATAATGCAATATTATTACATTTGTTATTACAATGCTATGTCCTTCTTTAACTTAGATGGGATGGATGTCAAACAACAAGGATTTGACATTTACTCTAAGCACTTCAACAGGAACACATGGCCAGGTCAACAAATATTTAGATTGTTGTGTTACAAATACGTATTATATTATAACAGGAAGAAGAGGAAGAAGATGAATGAATCAATGTTTGAACATGTTGAACTGAAGCTTCAAAGACTTTAATAGCAACAAAAAATCCCCAGACAATGAACATCAAGCCCCCTTTGCCAAACAAAACAGTTTGATGTCACACTTTATGCTGTGACTCCTGTTTGCTGTGAATGAAGTACAATCATTACAAGTGCTTATAAATGCTTTTTGATGATAAAGATTTATGGCAAGTGACTAAAAAGACATTAAAATGATTTTAAACCCCAAACAGCAGCTAAATGCAGCAGATGATAAAACATGAAAGCAGTGGGTCTTTAGTGAGAGGACGAGAGAGAAATATACAGAAGAGATGATGGAGACAAAGTGGGTGTTCAGCCTCTTAACATCTCCATGAAAACCGCTTTTCCACTTGTTTTGGGGGCTGCTCTCTAAATAGCTAAACATCATCTGTGACATCAAGACAGTACTTCAACGTCTAAAAGTTCTCAAGTGGAATGGGCTTTAGGTTTGACTCAGACGCCTACAGGTGGACCAAAGTAGAAGTACTTCAAATACTTCTCAACTCACAGTGGACTCGTGAGTTCATCTGCAACATGGACATAATGAATTAATCAGTTTGAAGAGTTGAAGTTTTGATATAGTATGTAGGTATTGGTTCATTCAGGGCTACTGGCAAACATTAAATAGAACCTAATATAGCAAATGTATGCCATAGTAACAACACTGTCAATGTTCAGTTTACTGGTCATAATGTTATGGCTGAACAGTGGACAGGGACGTTTTTAGGCTAGATACTAAAATTAACGACTAATTCTTTTTCTACTCTAGTTTCTAAAGAATTTCCGACCGTATTGAATTGAAAATGAGAATTCAAACCGTGTTGGTGTGTTGACTAGAGGCGACGAGGGCTTTTATTGGGTTGGCTTGGTTCATATTTGCATGTTGAACACACACCGAGCGGTGCGTTAATGATCAGACTGTACATACGGCTGGAGGGGCTGTTTGTGCCTCTCTCTGGGGAATTAGTATAAACCCAACATGGGACTATTTCAGATATATATCAAAGAGCCTCAGCTGTGCCCTTGAGCAATGCACACCACCGACACATACTCGCTCGCTGTGTGAACTGGCTCATATCTCATGTTAATGTCGCTTTTCTTGTATCTCCCAAGACACTAGATAAGACACTGGTCCTAAGAGATGAGTATCATTTTAAAACCCACATGGCTCCCACAAACATCTGCTGCATATTCTGTCACAACCAGACTTATGCTCTTGGTCCAATGGCTACATAAAGGTTCTCAAAGTAAAGCTTTTACACTGCAACAGTTCTACATCTTGTCTTTAACAGCTACTCTCCACCTTCAGGTTTTTGGGAACAATCATCTCCGAGGACCTCTCCTGGACTGAAAATACAACAACCATAGTGAAGAAGTCCCAGCAGTTACCGAGACTGCTCCACAAAAACAATCGTCTGGTTACTTTCTAACGCTCCACCATTGTCCTTGCACTGCCTCGTCGTGAAGTATTCCAGCTGTTCTTCTGCCAACGGGAAGGCTCTGCAAAGAGTTATAAAAGCTGCTAAAAAAAATATTGGTGGCCCCTTTCCCGCTCTGGAAGACATTGTGAACACCAGGTGTCTCAACAGGGCCTGGAACATAATAAAGGACAATTCCCGCCCCCGGGCATGAACTGTTCAGCCTCCTGCCCTCTGGGACATGATACAGGAGTTTTAAAAGAAGGACAAATAGACTAAAAATACTTTTTTTTTCATGGGCTGTAAGGACTCTGAATGGGGATAAATAGCTTTCCATCTTGCTTTTTACATTTTAATGTGCAATAAACAATTTTATCCAAAATGTGACTATTTTTAAACTATTATTATTTATTGCTTTTATCATGTGTGTTTGTGTCTGCACTGATCAAATGTGACACTTCAATTGTATTTTACTGCTGTGCAATGACAGTAAAACTTCTATTCTATTCAATACTTAAGTTGTGTCTTCACATAGTACAAAATCACAAAGGGATGTCTCTTGTTTTGTTGTTGGTTTAACTGACGTCACTTTGGGGCAAACTTTAACTTAAGCAATCTAAAACATTTGACCAAAACGTCAGTGTGGCACACCTATAAAAGGAGGCCGCTTTTGTTATTTTAGGCAATTAACATCGATCGCTGCTACAGCAACGGTACGAGCAATAGGTCTTTTTACAGACATTGTATCATTTACATTTACATTTATTCATTTAGCAGACGCTTTTATCCAAAGCGACTTACATTGTTCTACAGTAATCACCAGTGTTACAGGCACTGGAGGCAAGGTGGGTTAAGTGTCTTGCCCAAGGACACAACAACAGTATGAACTGTGGGGAGAGTGGGAATCGAACCAACTACCTTCGGGTTGAAAGACGACTGCTCTACCCACTGAGCTACTGCCGTATCAAGCAGAAAAGACACAAACAGGAAGCTGACACTAAATATATATTTTTTATATCTGGTGTATTTTCAAAATAAGCACACATTACAAAGCCATCTACACATAAAGTCATTTTTAGCACAATATCAAGACTGCATTTAATCACATCACATTTTCTCAACAAGGAAATGCACAAAAACTGCCAAAGTCAGGGGGTTGTATCTGAGGCTTGTCGCACCACAAACACTTCTACGCATCTGGTGAAAGTCTGGAGTGAAGGGTTGTAAACTCACTGACCAGTTTGGTCTAGGATTGACACAATCCCTGGGACAAAAAAAGAACACCCCCTACACACAAAACTCAAATGCTTTCTTCTAAAACATAAGGAACAATGAAAAAAGTCTATTCATTGGGTCAAGGTTTATTTTCACACAAAATGTATAAAAGTATTTGGAAATCAGAATTTTGGTCTAGTTCATAATTGCTTGCACTTTTTTCACTTTTATTGTGTATGAATATGTTGTATGCAGGCTTTAGTTGGATGTATTTTCTCGGTGTGTGTCCACGTCCTTAACGTCCAGGGGCCCACATGAGCGATGCAGCCTGTGTGGCTACAGCTGGCTCCCAATAAATCACAGCGACCAACACTGGATCCGTGTGCAGGTAAAACAGCTTGTTCTTGCTGAAATGCTGGTGCTCTCACCTCCAACTACATATCTCTGTCGGCCCAACAACCTCCCCGTGCCCTTGAAGGAGACAGTCACACATACACTGAGAGCAGATAACGCCACTGTTACCAACCACAAAAACAACTCAACTGTGAAAAATACATTTAAAAGGGCCTGTTAGACCCGGTGATGTTGGTACATCCGGGTCATTTTGCTCAATGTCACAGCAAGACAGTTCTAATCCTAAATTACCTGCAATGGGTTGTTGCACATAACTCTAAGACCTGCTTCATTAAAATGATAAATCATGTCTAATAAACTGGAGCAGTAGCCCCTCGTGTGGCCAGTGGCTAGTGTAAGGTGTTAGTCTCCAGGTAAGAGATTTCCCCCAAAAAATATGACTATTCACTTCTGCTCTTCTTCATGAGACATGTCTTATTTCCAAATATGTTGTAAACTTTATGCTTTTAGGTTTATGACATTGTTTCGCGTCAACACTTCTATGTATATTGATAGTATATTAATAGTGATTGTATTATCTTTAAATCCTGCCTTATAACAATACAGCTAGAAAAAGAGAAAATTACCTCAGTAGACTACACATTAGGGGTCAATGTTGTATTGTCTTTTAATGATTTTTGACAAACATACTAAACACAAACATACTAAACACAGCTCTACTTTGTTTTAGGTACAGAAAGCATTTTTAAATGGTGTTTACAGGTAAAGTGTTACTGGTGTGTAGAAGAACTCCAAAAACACACGTTTGAGTATCCATTTAAAAATATTGAGTGGATTTAATTAGGTAAGCACTTACACTTCTAAGCAGCTACAGATCCATTGTTTTCGACTTTACTTTTAAAAAAACTGCTTTACCTTGTCATGCCCATTGATGTTTATAAAAAAGAACCATTGTCAAGTTAATATTTTGAGGTGAGGTCATAAAACCACTGCTTGGATTGCCTTTAATATTTGTAAAATACCAGTGTGGTTTCCATTTGGGGTTTCTGATGGAAAAGGTTGCCGCTACGTGAATGTCTTCCTTTAAGATCTTTGACTCAAACAGACTAAAGTGCAGTTCCTCCATTCAGGTGGTTGTGGATAAATGTAAGCACCGTTTTTCATTTTCTGCCTAAAAACTGCCTTTTACTGACATACTTTGGGTTATAAATTATATTTTGTGTTATGTACATATTTCCTGTAATTTTGCACTTTTATTTTGAAACTAGGAAAAGTAGGAACTATTGTTCACTGTTGTTGGTTCCGCCCATGCTATTAATCAAGAGACACTTGTGCAAGCAGAGAAAAGCATGGCAAGACAAACTAAGATGATTGTTAACAGTGAATAGTAAATAAGTCCTCATTCTACCTCCTGAATATGGGTCAACCAGCGAGGTATGTTTATATTGGTTTCATGTCATAATTGTGTCTTTATTTTACCTTATTACTCGGCACTAACTCGCCTTATTTGTATACTTGTTATAGTTTGACGGTGGTAAAAGGTGGTAAATGGTGGTAAAAGATGGTGCAAAGTGGTGCAAGGTTGTGTAAGAAGGACAAAGTAACAATAAGAAGATTGTACAAGAAAACCACAATAAAGTTTCATCGTGCCATCAGTAAAAAGAACTCTTAATTGACTAAAGTGACGGAGGGGAGAGATACTGCCCAAAAACACTTTTGTGACCCTTGACCCTGGTTTGGGCAACTTAAGAAACTAATGCTGTGGTCATGTTTAGAAATACTCAAGAAACAAGTCATCAGAAGCATCCTTTATTTCCCCCATTCCACTTATGTTAAATAATACCTCCAAAAGGCTCCTTAGAGAGGTTCACTCAAGCTCAGTCACCAAGAAATATTGTGTTACCATCACCTGCGAATGGGTTTCAGTTGAGGGCTGTGCTTTGTGATCTCAGTTCATTTTGATGTTCATTTTGTCTCAAACCCAGACCTCATATTCATATTAGATGATCAGATATTACACAGACAATGAAAGTCACTGATGTAGCTGCCTGTAGACACAATGCACTCACACATGACTGATGTTCCCATCGGAGGCACTTCCCGGACACTCCCGGCCCCAGTCTGACAGCACGAGGAGAGTCTTGTCCTTTGTGTCTCTTTGTCTCCCCTCTCACTCACACACATTCACAGGACATAACAAAGTCAGCTGCAGACAGAGTACTGATGCAGACCTCCATGCTTTACAGCATACTGAATATGTGTCTGCCTCAAACGGTGTAATGATCCTTGTGCTGTGGGGACAACGATCTGCCAAGAAAACAAGTTCTGTGTTTTAAACTATACACTCTGTTCAGCGTTTTGTCCATCTCGACAACCACCTGTGCACAATAACAGATGCACCTCCAGTATTTGGGGATTTTTATTACGCTTTTATTAAAGACTAGATGCCCCAGATTTCACACACACATGCATAAAAGATACGAGTGTGTTGTGTTACAGAAATGTCAACATAAGGGCAGCCTGCTTTGTCATTTCAGCCACTAGATGGAGTGAGCATGCTCTGTAGCTTTAGACAATCACAAACAAAATCTTTCCACTGGGCATATGAAGGTATCAATAGAAAAGAACCAACTCTATGTCTATCATAATTGTTGGAAAAATAAAATCTGATGTTAATATTTGAAACCCTTTAAAAACAATGGTTATGTTTAGAAAACATTATTAGATATTTCTGATACTGTTAAACAAAAAGTAAAGGATGCCAAATTTAAAAGAGATGATTTATTGATATTCCAGATTTTTTTGAAGTAGGACCGTATGTGTTGTGCATCTAGTTTGTTAGTGTGTTACCTGTACTGTCTTTCACGGTTGTATAAGAAGAGTTGTTTCAGGGAGAAAGCTGTATACATAAAAATCTGTTGAGAACAGTATTTCTCTATGAAACAGGCCTCATTGTTGTGGACTGTGCAGGTGCTACAATAGACTTTGAGCATGCTATATCAACCATCAATAACAAACACATGTGTCACAAACAATCCAAGAAAAGATTTTGTAAAAAGGCAGATTGAAAAATGGATTGATTTAGCTACATACATCGGAATAACTACATAAAGACAACAAAGGAGCAGCATTTTTGGAATTTAACTCTTACACTATGGACAATCACATTACCACTTGGACCTACCATTGACTTGCTGATGAGTAAATGCATTTTGGAAAATATTCATTCAGGCGATAGACTAGTACTATGCCAGTTCTGGGATAATTGGCTGATATTGTACAGACATCTTTGGCTCAAATCATTGCCTCAGTTCTGCAAAGTATGCTCTTCTGAACAGACATTAGCTGTTATACTTTGCAGAGTTCATTTGAGACGGCTTGGACAAACAGGTTGTAGAGGATCTTTGCAATATATAAACGAGACGAGAGATGAAACCCTATCTGCTCTAAAGACTCTATTTGCAGCCATTAAAACCACATTAAGGAGGTTCATACAAGTTGTAATGTCAAAGCGGGTTAACCTCAGCTGTTTGCCTCTCATGCACTTATGAAAGGTGATATCCTGCTGTGAAATGTAGGGCTGATCCGAGATGAAAGGTGTGTGTGGACGGCCGCCTTCAAAAGCAGAAATGAATTACAGTCTTCAAATGAAATGAATTTTGTTTGAGTCGATAGCTGCTGCGCTGTACAATGGGAGCCAAACGGAGGTCATAGAGTCTGATTTACCACTGCGTCACTGATAATATCCTGCTGGCGCCGTGATAATGTCCTTTCCACATCCTGCTACCACATTACCAGTTATACCACCGCATCCATTTAATACTACACAGGTGGTGCGAGCCCCTCCCTGTTCAGCAAATCTCATTCTGTCTGTCAACCCTGGCTTATGAAATCTAATTCAGCCTCCATCAATGTTCAGCTCCACCTTTCTTCATTAGTTTTTTTGTCTTTGTTCCAGTATTTTCTATCTTTTTATAAAAAACAGTTTTTCTTTCATTTTTCCTCCCAAATCAAATGTGTCAAAGTGACGTTTCTCGAACCAATGATGCCTGGATATACAATAGTATGCTCTTGTGTTCTGGAAATTCATTTTAATCCTCTGTTGGGGACGTAATGTATTGGCTTATGTCTCTCTCGTTCTGCATATGTCTCTGTTCAGTTTGTTGTATATAGTAGTTTAATTTATTTCTTTGCAAAACTGTCAGTTTTTGTGGACAAAGATACAAAAGATGATACTCTTAAAACTTAGTAAGGTAACATCTCAGCAAGATAAAATTTTCCAGACATATGCTTCTTGATTTTCATCTGAACAAAGAGAGGTCCAGCCAACACAGCTTTGCCCTAAACCATCCATTATCACTTAATCCAATAGTGACTGAATCTAGAGCGATGACTGAAGGCTTTGCGGTTTGTAACTGACCAAAATTAAATTAACCTATATGTAACACCAGTTTAAACCAATAAAGCTGTGTGATACATAAAGTCTAAATACTGTAGATCAGTGGTTTCTCAAAGTTTTTGCCACCTTTGGAGGAAATTGTTTTTTTAAATAAAAATCCCCCTGTAATCTCCTTGCAGCGTATAGTAACTATATGGATTACTCAACTTTATTATGTTATTTTTACTCAATCAAGCTGTGTTTTAAGTGTTAGAAACCAGCCTTAAACAAAGATGAGAGTGGGTCTGAGACATGAGTGACAGTCACAGAGACCAGACACAGACACTTTATATTTTAGTCTTTTTTTTCCAGATTTTTTTTCAGTCTGCTGTCGAGACATTGTCTTGAGACTGGAGTTTTACAGTTCAGTCTCTGTGGATGTTATCAGAGAGGAAAAGCTAATAAGAAAGTGTCGAGTAAAAATGTGTGATGAAAAATATAAATAAAAAATTCTTTAAATTAAATTATTTGGTTCAACATCAGAACAACTATTTTTTTTATCTTTAAACTAAACCTATTCAAACCCTGTATCTAACCTGTCTCTGTCAACGTTAGTTTTTTCTGATCACATACCATATGTTTAATTGTGCTTTATATTTTTTGTCCTCTGATAACATCCACTGAGACTGAACTGTAAAAGTCCAGTCTCTTAACAGTGTCTAGATCAGACTCTGAGTCTCCAGTAAAAATGACTGAAATATAAAGTCCATCTGTGTCTGGTCTCTGTCACTCATGTCTCAGACCCACTCATCTTTGTTTAAGGCTGGTTTATAACACTTAAAACACAGATTGAATAAATAAAAATAACATAATAAAGTTGAGTATTCTATATTGAACACTATTGAATAAAAATCAATCAACTTCCTCAAGTCCATATTAAGAAATCAAGTAGTTTAGGGATTAATTAAAGCAGTTACAAGGAACAAGTCGACATAGATTTTTTACTAAAAACTGAAGTTGTTTTCTTAGAGTACTGTACATTTTTGATGCAGGAGACTCCAGCTCTGCATCCCACTGCTCTCATCTCTGGGGGCTTTCAAAACACATAGTTTCTGATGTTGTTCTCTTGATGCTGTTCGTATGATTAGGATGACTTGCCCAAAGCCTCTCAGGAAAATGCTGAAGCAGAGCGGAGAGCACTGTGGTGAACTGGCCAAAGCAGTGGGCTCACCCTGTGCTGAGACAAATTGCAAGACAAACAGACGGCACGGTTCATTTCAAGTTGGGAACATATGCTTTTAAATAATCAATCAATCAATAGTTTATTTTTATAACGCATACCAACAACCACAGATTGACCAAGGTGCTGGACAACATTAACATTAAACAAATAATCAACATAATATGTATGTTTTATTTCAGAAACAATAATTCTACAAATCCTCTTCTTGTCTTTTCGACCCTTTATTTCATGACATCTTTTGTGTCCTTGCCTTGCTTTTGAAAAAATATATTTTCATTGTCTAATTCCACTGCATCTCAAAACAACACCTGTTGTTAATGTTTCTATGCCTATCACCTAGGCTTTTTTCCCCATCCTGTGTCAACTTCTCTGTCTTTCCTGGCGCCCCAGCATCCTTCCCCTTGCCCTCCTCTCAGACTGTGCTCCTTTATTACTCCGCCTGCTGCTGTGATGTGATTTCAATGCAAATCGCCAACAAAACACAAATGGCTCAGGCAGAAAAAGAGAGCGATCTGAGAATGAGTGAGCACAAGACGGACTACTTCCATTCTTGTGATTTCCCAAATGGAGAAGCATAACCATTTATCACTCCTGCCAAGAGTGGGCTGTGTGTAGATGGATGCCGTCTCTCCTGTAGCGAGCGCCGCTGCAAATCACTGTCAATCATATAAAAACTCATGTCTCCAATTTCAGTCGAAGCACACACTGTTGCATTTGCAAGTCTAGATCCAACACACATCGAGCGCCGACACAGGAATTTAAAATGCTTCTCTTTGATATTATCTGACTGGTAAATGGAGATTCCAGCTTCTTGTGCCTAAAAGTGGGACTCCCTGCTGTAATGACTTCACGCCAGCACATCGCTGATGGCCTTTTCATCTTTTTACATGTTCTTCTTCACGTTTTATAAATATATATATATTATTTATATGTATCACGTGTTTCTTTGTCCCTGTAATTTGATCACACCTTATTAATTCTATGGTAAAAGGCTAAAGAAATATAAAAAGATATGAAAAGATGAAAGCAAGAAGATGCCATTAAAGTATCACACGGTATCAGACTAATTTCACACTCACAGAAGAGACAGACTGAATAATGCTAACATTATGTATTGTATCCTTTAAGGTTCTGTGATATTTGTGTGAATGTCCATGCACAAAAGGCAACACTGTGAATATCCAAGCCACTTTTTCCTTGTAATCAGTGTCCTAGTCTTCCATAAGACAAAGCATTGATTCACACGTCTTTACAGAAAAAGTTGAATAAAACATGTATAAAGTCAAATGTAAACCCCCGTTTGCATCCATAAACATGAATGTGTCACCACGAACACATACAATTGTTCATTTTGTGCATGTGCTGCTACACAAACACACACAATACATAACTGATTTGTCATAACACTTAGCTGTGAGTTCACAAAAACAATTGTGTTGGTTCCCTATTTATCCCCTCCCATCGGTGAGCCATTAAGGTTTGGCTCCACATTTCAAAATCCAGGACACAATTACCAGCCAGGGCCTCCGCTCCAACCCTGCGCATCGTGTGTGGGGCACCTAGTGCTCCGAGGGGGGCACCGCATTGATCCTGCTGTGATTAAATGACATGAAGGTATTTTGCGCAGCTCTAACAGTTTCTTATAAATGCACAGCACAGCCTACTTATGCTAATGAATAAGATCGTATTGTTCAGTTCAGACATTTAGGTGCGTGGAATTACTTAGATTACATGCATTTATTTTTGGAAGTTGTTTGAGTCAAATGCTGTCAATTCTTTATTATCACTTGTTTGGTTTGTGCTTCAGTGCTGTCTCTGTTCTCCCTCCTCTGTCCCTCAGCACCAAACTGATCTCAGATCTGCCGAGTCTGATGGGCTGGGATTTGACAGAGATCACGGTGCACGAGTTTAACTGAGACCAACTGTCCAGATGCAGTTATATTTACAGTTTAATCTGTACAATTAGCTGCTGTTATAATGAATTAAAAACTAAGAGACAGAGTGAAGACGTGTGTTGGACAGAGACTTCAGCCTTAATGAAGAAACTCAAAAGAGATTTAGCTCCATTTACAGCAGAAAGTCGGGTAGTTTTCGAAACAGTGCTAACAATAAAAGCTAATACGGCTATTACTTAAATCTGGGACATTTTAAGCAGCTTTGATAAAACTTTTTTTTGTCAGAGACTGAGAGCAGACAGAGGAGAAGAGACAGGAGCTCTCACCTGTTAGAGCCAAATGAACATGTTACATCCACAGTCTGTGTAAATCTGAATCTAAAAGACGAGGCAGGCTCATTTTCAAATCAACATAGCTTTTTCTCCGAGCTTAGATCTCTGTAGTTTAATGTTTTAAACACAAATGTGAGTGTGAGAAGTCAGTGAGGTCAGAAAAGAATTATCCCACAATGTACTTCATTTAGTATTATTTTAACATCATCTAGATCTCATTAAGCTTTAAAATCTCTAACATAGGCTCTCCTGCTGTTCAACAGAGCAAAATACACTCAACAAAAACATCCGCTAAAGAAGAACAGAGTAAAGAAGTCACAGGACTAAAGAATAAAAGACTTCAATGTGAATTCTTCTATTTTAACTATCCTGTAAAAAATCTGGAAGGGGGCCTCACATAAAGATTCTGCTTAAGGCACCAAGACGGCTAGCAGCGGCCCTGTTACAGCCTAATACAAAGGCCAACATCCTGGTCAATCTTAACCAAATAATCATTGTTGCTCCATTCAGCTGGACTTACTAAACTACGCTAACGGTAAAGTCAATCTGTCTCTACCAAACTTTAACCTGAGCTATAACCACAATGAAACAGAATTCATTGACCCAATAAATGTCAGATTTTTAAAGAGATTTAAAAATGTTTTCCCATTTAACTTTCTTTGAATGACACTTAGTTGAAAGCAGAACTTGGCTGCAATTGTCTCTTCAAACAGTTGGCATTTTCCTGAAGATGGAGAAAATGAGATTTGGAGAGTAATTTACCAAGTATTATACCTGAATACCTCGTGTGTCTCGAGGGAGCGCTGCGATTTGGAAAACGGGAGAAATGTTGGTTTTGATTATTAATCCACGGCTCCTCGGGCTCTGAGGCGCGCTCTGGGAATTGGATGTTAGATGTTCTCTCAATTAAAGCCACTAATCTGTTTTTCCTGATTGTTTTGAGTGTTTCCTTGTGTAGGCGAATGAACTCGGTGTTTTCTTAAAAAAAGAAGTTTGGACGTAAATTGACTGTGGCTCAGGGGAACATTTATGTGAAAAGGCTACAAATGCCTTTGAAGGGATGTATAACAAATATTTATTCATTTATAGACGTAATAGGAAGTCATTGGTATGTGCTATTTCCAATGGTTGATGGGAAAGAATAATACTACTGTTTACCCTTTACTTTACCGACAGCCAAAAATATAAAACGCTTCTTTCAAATGTGTGTATATATCAAAAATGACAAACATTTAAAACTGCTGCAACCAGAGATAGAGCTCTCACATGCCAATTACATTTTAGCATTTCCTGATCATATACTAGCACTTGTTTTAAATTCTGCTCACATCTTTTTTAAGGTTTTTCATTTGATCTAATAAGCATTTGTTGTCAGACTAGGGTTCATTTATTCTGGTGAATGAAAGCATGTTTTTAGACCTTTTTAAACCGTGGAACACTGTATTGTTGTCACTTTTCATGTAGCCTTCTTGTTGTGAAGCAGCTGTACTAAACATCTTGCCTCTGTGTCATCCTCTTCCTGCGAGTTTGTAGAGGCATCACAGAGCCAAGACAAATTGGGCATAAGAGGGACTTGAACCTTACCAGAAGAAAATGATGTGTGTGTGAGTAACAGAGAATGCACAAAGGATAACACATGTCAAATTGGACAAGTGCTTTTTTGATTTCAGAAATGATTCTTCGTTTTTCCAATGCTGCCTTTTTGGGGAATTCCTTCCCATCTTCCCTTTAGGCCACTGCTCAGTAAAAGTAAATCTTTTCTGTAAATGAAGACACGATTGTGGCTCAGCTGGTATAGATTTTCAAGATAGAAATCTGAAAAGTTTAGTTGTATTTATAATGAAGCCTGCGGCCCCCACACTTGATAAGAAAATCAATTCATTCAAGTACAGATTACATTATTTTTACCATGATATGTAGATGTGCTGTTTCCACACAAACAGGATCTGAGAGGGAATGAGAAGACTTGGCTGCAGAATAATTCATGCTTGCATTGTTTTTCCAACTTGTAAATAAGTTTTGGCTCCCGGTGTCAGTCCTGGAACAAACTCTCCCCGCAGCCTGCACCACACAGTGTCAGGAGAAGCCACTTGGTGCAAAAGTTTAGCAGTGACATTGTGCTAGAGGAAGTTGAACCGGAGCAAATCTGGCCTCAGGAGAAAGATCGGCGTGTGAACCGGGGCAGAAAAAAAAAGTTGTTTGCACAGCGTTAAAGAGAGTTCTGTCAATACTAAATGAGACGCCGCTGCTGCCAGTCAGAATCCGGAGACAAGGAGTCAGTCATCCCTGCTGCAAAAGGGCATGGTTAGTTTATTTATGAATTATCTACAATTCAAACACAAAAACCCAATTACAACAGGAAGACCGCCTGAAACTGCATGACTTTACAGATTTGTAAATATAATGTACATTGCTCAAACTGAATTACAGACACGTTCTTTTTTATACTCAGAGCACTTCCTTAGATTGTTCCAAAATGTACTTCCAGGACATTCATCTTATTATTGTGGTTTTCTAAAGCCATATTTATATTAATAATTGTCTCAATAAAAATGTCTGTCTAGGAATCATTTCAAGATTCAAGTGATAGATGTCTCCATGAAATTTGCCGTTTCTTCAGTGATGTATTGATGGTGTTTTATACATAATGACAACAGTCCCAGAGGCAGCCATTAATGCAAGTCCTAGAAACATTCTGCGATAAAAAAACATGTCTGACTCAACTTGTGGGGTGCAGTACGGTTGACAGTGGCAAAGTGGTTAGCACTCCTGCCTCAAAATAAGAAGGTCCTGGGTTTGATTGCCATCCAGGGCAGGGCTTTTCTGTTTGGTTTGCATGTTCTCCTTGTGTTCCCGTAGGTTTCTAATACTAAAGGCTTGTCCGATAGACAGGAGTAGGAGTGATCCAATCATAATAATCATATGGACTGTGATGGAAAAAGCCTGTCAGGTCTATATACAAATACTGTCTAAATACTGTCGCTAACCTGAGCACACACGCATAGACGCAGAGTCACTACTTGTTTGTTCTTTTGCGCCATCTCCTGGCTGTTTGTCATTTTTCCATCTGTTTGCCATCACAGTCGTCATGGGGGGCACACTTGGCCACTGTCAAACCGCTTTCCTCCCAAAGTTGTATCAGTTAGCAAACTTTCAGCCAGAATCCACTTCGCCTTCACATGCATCTTCTGTCAAAGCGAGCGCCGGTCAGACTTCCTGGTTAAGTTATGTTATACACAGGAAGTGTGCCTGTGATGTCATGGTGACATCATCACAAAGTGCCATTTTTGCACCCATTTGATTTTATTATTTGTTCTAGCCATTTTAGGGGCACAACAGTATACGTATTTTGCTGCTTTAAATGTGTAAGTATTTTTGATAAATCTATAGATGAAGAATGTCTTCTGATTGTGCACATGTGGGCAGTTTTGTGTGTTAATTACCTGGGGGGAGGGGCCTCAGTGTAATAAAAGCTGGGTGAGCCCGACTGGTTACGCAGAAGGAGAGACAGTTATCTTACATCTTGTGATTATTAAAGTACATCTTTAATGCCAGTATCAAGCCACTTTTCACTTATTTATTTTTATTTTACTATTTATGTTTTTCAGAGCTGGTTAGAAGCGTTCCCAGAACTGGACTGTCAGTGTTGACAAGCCTTGTAGACCAACAGCCAATCGGAGGGTCCTTTTTTCATTGAAGTGTAGGGTTGTCTTTTTCCACATATACTTTCTACAATATGATAATATATAATAAATATAAGGTGATTAAAGGGTTTTAAAACCAAAAACTACTAAAAGACTCTTTTCTCAGTACAGATATTTGCTGGTACGATGTCTACACAGAATTTGGAACAAAATGTATGAAAGCTGAGGAAAGGCTGAAAGATTTTAATAATGTTTAAAAAAACAACACACAACTCAGCAAAATCCTAGTATTGAGTCAGATTTATGGCATATTTGTCCCTTTATAATAACCTCTTATTATTGTCATCTTCTTGTCTCTCTTCCTTCCTGCTGTTTCTCGTATTGTTGCATAAATCCACTTCTATTATTCTTAGCACCGGGAGTAAAATGCAATTTATATTTTGGACAGTTTGATTTATGCCATCCTTACTGGGAGGGTATAGGCTCTCAATAAAAAGCACTATTAATAATTTAATCTGTGCAGTATTGGCCGGTGCCTGCTGCTTCGTGGCGTCCCGGCTCATGGGACGAGCTGTGCTGAGTGGGCACCTGGCCTGGCCTCAGCTTATCATTCTCTCTGTAAAGGTAATTCCTTTGGAGTTATTAGTTTCAGCTGCAGCACAAGATCACATTCTGTTTGTTTTATTTAAAGATATGCTTTATGAAGGTTCGGTTGAAAGTTGGCTCTTATTTTGGAGGCAGGAGGATAGGAAATGGAAAATATTGGAAGTCCTAGACGGGTAGGACACAAACAAAAATACATTTTTGAAAGAATAAAAATATACTGTAAACAGTCTTTTTTTCAGAGATATATTTTATTAGCATTTTTCAAATAAAATGAAATTACCAAATGCTATATTCTTTAAATAGTTTAATTTAATTACATTGTCAATCCTGGCAATTGTCCACTTAACCTAAATATTCTTTCATCAGCTATTAAGGTGTTGATGGTCATTACAGGCAAACTTTGACTCTGCTTTTAATCAAGGCTTATGTCTTACATTTGAGTTGTTGAGTGGTCCTTTCAAGACCCTCTTTATCGCTGGAACCCTCATGTCTCACGTGAAAGACCAGACACATGCCACACAGTGAATGCAGTTTATGAGCGGCTTATTTACACAATGTTTTGTTGTATATTTTCATTTTAAATGATTGATTTTTAAACTAACTTTCATTTATAGTTAGAAAAACAAGATGTGCATTTTTAGGAGGCAAGTAAAGTAATTGTAAATATTCCATAAAGTGGTTTTCTACCTTATGCCATTAACAACAGATATTTAATTGAGATATATTCATTAATTACTTTTGAAAACACATAAACAGAAATAAGTAAATGTTACAGTTTATTAAGTATGTTTTTTTCACAATAACTTGGATCATATATGAGTTAATATTATCAAAAGCTCATACTGTGCCTTCTGACCAGGGCAGTTACTGTAACTAAATATGGAAATAACATTGTGCTATAGGGTTATCATATATTTTAAAGACCTGTTTGTTGTTTTCCTTCATTCATTAGAACACAATATATATATATCAGTGCACCTGTATCGTGTTCTCCCACTCACCCTTGGCTCATAATAGCATCATTACCTGCGTCGCGCTGTGGGCTCCTGTGTTTTTCATCAAAGTAACGTCTAATGGATCATATCTCCCCAAGTGTCATGTGGCTCCTTTATGAATATATTTAACAACACAGGTATTAAGGCCTCGACAGACACACGTGCGCTCCTCAGGTGGTCCGGTTTCTTAGTCAAGACTGGTTATGACCCCTGTTGTGTTTCTGTAAAATATGTGCGTCAGGATTCATTTGCTTCTGGATCTGTGTTTGAAAGTTATATATCTTTTATGTTTTTAAATTTAACTCAAGTGGATGCAGGGATGGAAATGACATTTGTATGAAGTAACATGACTGATATTTGACTGATCAGTGTAAAAGACCCCTATATGAATGGTGCTTTTATTTTGAAGTTGTAGATAATTAGAGGCCAACACAACACTGGAACTATAGAGGACATTTTGAGATTAGATTAGGTTACTTTTCAAGTTTCAACTCAAGTTCTCCCTCAGATATAAAGTAAGCAACCAGCTAGTGTAACTTGTAAAGAATCAAGAACATAGCTGAACCAAAGAGCAGCTGTTTTTTCACACTTAACCAATTATTTCAGACCAAAGTCCAAAACAGTGCCGGTTTTGTCCCTTTTATTTTTTTTTACCCATCACATTTTTTTTCACACTCTACATGGTTTCTGGTCTTGTTTTAACGTAGAGCTCAAGCATATGTCTGTAGGGCTGGAGGGAAGTAGGGGAGACTGAGGAGGAATGCTTCAACTCTGCATAATTGATTTGCAATAAATAAGTGATAATGTCGAGGTGAGGAAGATACCGAGGCTTGTGTCCTGATCTCGGCCCGAACAAACTCGGCCTCACGTTAATGAGACATTGATTTCTACATCACTAAATAGTGGAAATATTCAGCAGCTCTCAGCATAAAAATACATAATGAAGGGTTGTCAGGACTCGGGAGGTGAGCAGAGAGGCTTGTCTTTAGAGCACAAATGAAAAAGCTAACACAAGTCTACCAGCAGGAAGTACAGGTTAAGGTTTAGAGAAGAGATGTAGAGTTTAGAGTATCTCAAGGATGAACTGCTACAAAGGTCTGCCTTTGGAAATAGTGTGTGTAGTGTGTACCAACAATCTGCTGTAGATCTGGAAATCAGTAAAAAGACATAAATATTGAAGATAACCTTGCTACTACTACTACAGACTTTCAGCATCTATCTGCACAAAACACACTTTCTCAAGAACATCACATGTAATTTGAGAAAGAATGGAAGATTGGCAGATTGCAATGCTAGAGTTCAAATGGATTTTGTAAATTTTTAATGGAATTTTCATTGGAGCAAATCCTAATAAATATTTCTGTCTTCTTGGTCCATTTTGTGGCACGTTGCAAGAGTGTGGATTATTTATCTGCTGATTCTTCTTGTGTGTTTTCTGTTTCACTCACCAATGGGTTTTTCCATGAATATTTCAGCATTTTGTAACTTGTACACAGTGTCAGCAGTTTTACAAACATGTATTTTTATATTGTTACATACACAGCACCTTTGTGAGCCACTCACCTTGATTTCATTGAAGGGTTATTGGAGGACTAAAGGCCTTGTGAGATTTAGGTTATAATGTTCAATCACAGAACAGGAAGTAAATTGCCAGCTTTGCGTCCCTACAGGACCAGTGGGATACACTCAGTGAGATTATCTCTCTCTTAATACATAGAAGAAAAGGTTAAAGCAAAGACATTGGTTTTCAAGGTGAAGACATTTTGTCTCTAATTCCAAGAGACCTTTTCAATTCTGAGATCAACTGTAAGAGAGCTGAGCTTTATCTCTAGAGGGAGGAGTTTGACCTGAAATGAACACTGATTGGACCAGGCTGTTCTGGTCTCATAGTCATTGGCCATGACAGCAGTGACTGTCATGTCAGAGAAACAGAGCTTCACAAGAGGATGTATCAGCACAGAAGAGCCAATCCTGGACCTGAGTCTGCAGTCCACCTCCACCTCAAAGACAAAGGACATTCCTTTGAGGACAGCAAAGTCCGAATTCTGTCCAGAGAGGCCAGATGGTTTGAGAGAGGGCTGAAGGAAGTAATTTTTGTGAAAATGGAAAAGCCCTCTTTGAAAAGAGGAGGTGGCCTCAGATTTATGTTGCCTAGTATTTACAACAGTGTTCTTAAACCTAAAACAAAACAGTTTCTATCTAGAACAACAACAAAACCTGAATGGAACACTCACACTAACACTGAGTGTCACTAACGACTCTCACCTCAGGAGTCACACCTCCCTTTGATGGCCAATGACTGTGAGACCAGAACAGTCTCCACTCCTCTCATGCTGTAGCTCATTGAAAATATCAACAGTTAGCCTTTTTAATTTAACTGCAAACACTATTTTAATGCTCCGGTGTTGGAACTTCATCCTGTCTGTCTGGTGAAATTCAGAAATCCCTGCTAAAGCGTCCGTCTGAGGAGCTTTTCTGTCGTATGCTGACTGGCGACATGAGACCAAGACTTTGCCAAACAAAAACTAAAGTAAAATTCATAAAGTTGAACACATTTGAGAAAGGAATTTTGAGCAAGGCACAGAGAAAGTTTCTCTGTGCAAACTCTGAACTTATTCAGCAGTCGAGAGGGCATAATACTGCAGTCTGTATTTGTGATGCTGGATATAGTATTGATTAATATTTTACTCCAAAATCCAGGGAGTGTTTTTGGGCTCTGCAGCATTTTGCACTCAACACAGAAATGTCAAATCGGTCCCTAATGATTCAGAGGAATAATATATCTTATACAGCCATCTGACTTCACCTAGACACAAGTCTAGTCGGTCCAGTGCCAGTCGGTCTAATGGAGGGATGTTTTTCAAAGCTAAATATCTAAACTGGCTGAAAAAAGCAATTACATGATGATCACAGTCTTTTGAGGAATTTAATTTTTATATTTGTAATGACCTTCCTTGCGTTATCACAATATCCGAGCACAGTTGCAGAAAATGATGCAAGAAGCCACCGCAGGCTGTAAGTTTTCTTTCTGTTACATCGTGAGCACTCCTAAAACACACAGAAGGTGTTTTTTGCTGTTGTGAGGCCAGGTCAGTGACAGGACCCCTGAGAGCCAATGTTGTCACTAATGTTTGTCTTTTCTTGTCTTTTTCTATGAAGATGAAGAATCTCATTTACATGACCCTTGGTCTGGTTCTGGGGACACAGAATCCTGATCTTGAAAGGTTTGAGAGGAAAAAAGTTTGTCAGATCTGTTTGTCACCAACTGCTGAGTAAACGTAAGCAACTGCACATAGATTACTGTTTTCAATAAATCTCTTTTCACACACTTTTTTCAGACATATGCCTCTAAATAACCCAAAACCAATGTACATTTTGATAATTAGGTTTGGGCCTTTACCAACGAGAAACTGCACAGAGCCTGAAGACTGTAAAAGTGGTAAACAAAGCACTTTTCTGGAAAAGAATATTAAGTGCTGAAGATCTGAAAGCCAGCAATCCAGACAAAATAATATATATTCTGTGAACTTATAGAGAGAAAATAAATTCTCTGGTTTCATAATGGGGAGAAGTCAATGGACAACCACACCCAACTTTGAGACTTTTTGAGGTCTTTTTTTCTCAGTGACTTGAAACCGTAGTTGTAATTGTATGTTTCTGAAGATTGTGTAGCTATTATAAAAACACATAGACCAAACTTTGGGATTGTGCTAGTAAACATTGAGTCAAATAAAAAAATCACTTTAAGAACAGCACTCACACGCACACACTCGCGCACGCACACACATACAGACACACACACAGACACACACACACACACACACACGCACTGCGTGCGCACACACACACACACACATACAGACACACACAGACACACACACAGACGCACACACACACACACACACTGCGTGCGCACACACACACTGCACGCGCACACACACACGCACACACACACACACACACACACACACACACACACACACACACACACATGCACACAGACACACACACACAGACACACAGACACACACACACACACACACACACACACACTGCGCGCGCGCGCACACACACACACAGAGACTGCGCGAGCGCGCGCACACACACACACACACACACACACACACACACTGCGCGCGCGCGCGCACACACACACAGAGACTGCGCGAGCGCGCGCGCACACACACACACACACACACACACACACACACACACACACACACACACACACTGCGCGCACATAGTGAGAGGTGGAGGAATCCTATTAGACCCAGGCTTGAAATAGAAAACCTGGAGTAAAACGAGCAGCGACGCGGATCTAATGACACCAGAGCAACAACACACGCGCGCAGAGAAGAGAAAGAGGAAAGACACACAGAAAGACACAGAGCTACAGTGCGTTCGTGTGTGGGGTGTGAAGGAGACAGCGCTGCTGTGTTTAGCGGAGGAGGCCGGCGATAGGACCCTGGAGGCACTCAGTACTTACAGCGACTCACTAACGCCATCAAGCTCCAATGAAACAGCACAAACAGCCCAAGCAACCTCACTTCCGGTTGTTCCCACTCTGTGACACATTAATCTTTGATTTGTGCATTTCTTTGTAAAACAATAAAGTATTATTTGAGCCTTGACTTGAAAAAAATTTAAATTAAAATAAAAATCACTGAAAGCCTTTATATCAAATTAAGATGATCAACACAGACGCTTCCCCAAGTGCTTAATTTGTATTAATTAATTTGTTAATTTGTATTTTTTTTTTTTACAATTTTTGTATTCATTAAGGTAGGTTTGCTGTTGGTGTAGAATTAATTACTTATTGTCGCGGTATCAAAATAAATAGACACGTAGATTGAATATGTACTTTATTTTATAGATTTACATCTACATATTTCTAGTAAAAACGTTTTATCTTACACACATTTTTCTGTTCTTACAGAATACAGAATTAATACAGCAATGACATAAAATAAAAATACATAAAATAAATATATGCAATTAATACACTTTATTAGGCGTTTGCTTTTTTGTTTATTCATTACAAATTTGAATTGATAAAATAGTTCCATTTCATATTTTCAATGCAACCTCAACTCATTAGTCTTGGGTTCGATGCTTTATTGTGTAAATTCATTCCCGGAAGTCCCACAACGCTTAAATGCTGCGCCTTTACGCGTGCGTCTGGCGCGTGCTGCGCTCTGCTCGACTCTGCTCTAACTCCGTCAGTCTGCCACAGCGCGTTTGAGCAGCACACACCCCCCACCCGCACACACACCACGCGCTACGACGCACAGCGCAGGACCTTCTCCAACTTCCCCCCAGGTCCATTTTTCTGCGTATCTTGTTTTTTTCCACAAATGCGAGGATTTTACGCGTATCTTGTGTTTTGTGAGCCCGAACTGTGGAGCAGCACTTTGTTGGACCCACGCGGGAGTATGCCCACTGCCGTCTGAACGGGACGCTACTGACCAACATCATGGACACGCGGAGTTATTCTCACAATTTGCTTTCGGCTTTCATCTACTTTGCTCTGTTGGGATTTACGCACGGACAGTTCTTCCCAGGTAAACGCTTTTAATCTCGTTGTCCCGCTGTGCACGCTTCTTTCCCTTTCCTGTCTCTCTGTTTGTGGACACTTACTCTGAATTTATTCAGGCAGAAAGGGCTGAGACAAGGTCATGAAGTGTCCCGTGTGACTGGCATGTCATTTGAAGCACGAGGATTTCATTTGCACTTTGAATGTGAACTTTCATGAAACTGTTCAAGCAATCGTCAAGTGGTCCCACATGATTAGGGTAACTCTAAAGAGTTGACAAAAGGCTTTACAGACTGCACAATGCATCCCCTTTAAGTACGTTTCTTCTGAATGTTGCTTTTTTCATTTGTCTTAGTCAAACTGGACACTTCGCAACGTGCTCTTACCTCAGCCTTGTTGCTTTAGTTTCATTTAGATCTTCACCATTCAACCATTCCATTCCCAGATAAAGCAGGTCATCAAAAAGAGGTGCACTGTTTTTTTACTTGACTTAAACGATCATTTGAACAGCATGGTTCACATTCAACTCAGAAAATCTACTGACTTCTAAACCAGTGGATATTGTTCTAACTTACTATTCATGTTTCTCAAATTGCATTTGTTAGGAAGTTATATAAGTATTATAAAGAGTTTTATAAAGGCACCTTCAACTTAGTTTGCTCCTAATGAACAAACACTGTACCAGAACAGAAACGCACGAGTGAGAATATGACCCTAAATTTGAACAGCATTGTGCCTCTATCCAGGAATCCCGAACAGAGTCTCCCCATGAGAGCTCTCGTTATTAGCTATAACATTAAAACTGTTGTGTCTCGTTTGATTGGGTTCATATTCAACGTTAAAACAGTGAGACGGAATAAGAAGAAAAGCACGTTACAACCTCACATATTCCACACAGAGAGCGCTTTGCTCTTTCTAATGAACACGTCTCGTTCCCGCGCTGCGTCTCGCTGTGGCTGCAGCTCCGTTACGCACAGCGGAGCGTCAACTTTCTGGGATGTTTTAGTGTTAAACCTTACTACTGCATGTGCACAGTGTTTATAAAAGGTCATAGAGTTGTTTATTGCTGTTGCATTGTCTTAAAGCTAGGTTTTGTGTGAAAGCAGGAAAAAACGTTAAAGCCTTAAAGTTGTGGTGTTTTTTCTGCAGTTAGCTCTTATTTGGTTTGATTAGGTTCAAGTGCTTTTGTATTACGCTCTAAATACAAATGTCTACACTAGATAAACTTGACTGTGACAAATGCACTACGTGATTCAGGGTTTGTGTATTCTGCCTGTCTGCTTAAGACATGTCGCTATTATAACGAATATTTTGCCCAATTTTCTGATTTAAATACGTTTTGATGCTCAAAGGTTTGCGGAGATGTCCATGATGCTGAGGCACTTGTTACGCGTTGCGGTGCTCTCTGTGCTTCAGTCTCAGAGTCAGAAGCAAGCGAAGAAAAGCGAAACAGACACGAGACAGAATTACAAAGACTGTCTTGTTTCCAGTGTTTTCGAAATGGGACTAAGCATGCATTAAACTACATATGACGAGAAACAGCCAAAGACTGATTACACTTCATTCAGAACGTCTGAATTAAAGCATTGTTTGCAAGACTTAGGTTGGGATTAACCATCGTTGCGCAGCTATGTTTATGTGCATTTATTGTCTAACATTGAATAGTGGCACCCGCTGCATTTATGTCATTACGCGCGAACATTTCCCTAAACTTGAGGCTGTGGGTTTCTCTCTAAGCTGTCCGTCTCCTCTCTTCTTCCTCACCACCTTCTGCTTGGTATTCATGCCCCGTGTCGAAGCAAAAGCAAAAGAGGCTGCTTTCAAGGGAAGATGGGCTCCGAACCCTCCCTCCCTCCCTCCCCTCCGTTTGTCCGTCTCCTCTGTCTGCCTCTGAGTCCGTCCGTGACTGAGCTGCGGAGACGTGAAGAACTCATCCTCCAAAAACATCCCAATTCCGTCTCTGCTTTCCGCGCGTAAAGACGCATCTCCGAACAATAAACAAAACCAGATGGTGCTTCAAACGTCTTAAATAGATTTGAATGTGAGCTAAACTTCACCTAGAGTCAGTTTTCGCCCTCATCTGAAAGAATCACACCAGAAACGACAATTAAAGCACAATTTGAAGAAGCAGATGCATAAAGTTGACAGAGTTACTTTTAAATCTCTTTGGATTTGAACAGCAAATCTATGCTGTATTATATTTGTAATGTTAAGTTTGAATCCAGTGTTCTGTTTTCTCACACTAGCTGTATTAGTAGGGTGTGCTTTTATGCGTATTGCTTGTGTTTGTGTGAGATACTGTATCTGGTCCTGTTATAGCCTATGCCATTCACAGCTGTGTCGTTAGGGGGCGACAGTGACACATTAGATGCGTCCCACAACTCATTGACAACGAGGTGTACACACAGCGAGAGCAGACTGCTTCCAATGATTCAGATTATTCAGGTTCCTGTCATTGTTTGCTAACTGCAGCTGTTGATTTTATCTTTGTAACGATAAAGGGCAGTGAGCTCTTCTACTGTCAGCCTAAATGTGTTCGAATAAATCTTTGTGCTCTGTAGTCCAGTGTCGGTAACTGACCTGGGACCAGTACAATGCTGATCAAAACAAAAGTTGATTTAACGTTGTGTCTATTTAGAGTCTATTTGTGGCAGTTTTCTTATCTTCAGTTTTTAAGCTCATGTTAGCCGTGCTACAGGTGTATGTCTCTCCTTTCTTATGATTATTGTCTTACAGTCTTATATTGAGTTTCCATTGGTCTGAAAAAACAATGTGCTGTATGTTAGATTCATGCTATAAGTGTGGAAATGTTTAACTTTTGACTGAGAGACATTGAGCATCTGTTTAAGGATTTGTGAGAGTGACATCATTTCAAATCAAATACATTTGTCGAGGTTTAGTAACTTTAATCTAGACTGTCTAGACGGCGCTGGGGCTTGGACCCGTTGTTCCGGAAAAGCACTGGCAAATACCTGAACAACGTGTTTATTCATATGCATCCAAGAAAGATTTGCACACACTTTGATTTGTTGGACAGACTTTAAAATAATAATAAAATAATAAAATAAATACATTAATAATGGTTGAAGTGCTGGTCTTATAGAAAGTGGCAACAGTGTCATCAATACAAAAAAAAACTTCGATTTAGCTGATTTCTTTTGTATTCTCATACTCTGTATAGTCTTTCCTTGCTGATACCTTTTGTTGGACCAAACAAGAAGAGCAACCTCTGTCAGATGTCCGTCCTCCTTGAGCCTGGGTCTGCAGAGATATATGAGCTCTGAATGGAGTTTTACTGTCTACTGTTGCCAGTTGATTGCTCAATATGAGATTTATTTGTCTTATTAGTCACTTTAAGAATACTTTTGTTGCATATTTGCCTGATATAATTTATAGTTGAATGTGATGAATTGACTTTAAAAAGCTACATTATAGTTAGTTCTTGTATGTGAGCACACACTTTCGTATCTGTTCAAAGGCTGTAATCTCATGGCAGACATTGCTTGTACCTCAGCTGGGCTCTTAATATGTGCCTTTGAACAACACTGACTGTAATTTATCAACATCATAAACATAAAAGGTGGAGTTTACCATTTATATTCTACATAATAAGATTTCTTAGGTTTTCCTCAAGGAGGAAGAGTCTGAGTGTCCTAGGTCTGTCTCCTTGACTCGTCTGTCCTCTGCGTCGAACATGTTAGAGGGACGAGGACAGTGTCTTTGGCTTTGATCAAATCAATACGCCTCAATTCCCAGATTATAGAGGCCTTTATGTGATTAACGTGTGACAGAGAAGGATGTGTCACTCAAACACAGGAGAGGAGAGGGGGACAGAAGGAAGTTGAGAGAAGGTAAACGTTAGGACAAGAGTGGAAAGACTTTGAAAGACAAAAGATACCAAGGACAAAGGTTGGCTTAAAACAAAATAAAAAAACTAATGTATCTGTGGCGTTGATGGTGCTGTGCTTGGTTCAATGAAAGTGTCCTTATCCAGAACTCGCTCTATTTGCAGTTCAAACTCTGTATTTATTTCTCAATCTGTAGATGTCATGGCATGGTTTTAACCACACCTGTAATCCCCACACCTGTAGTCCTGCTCTTTGACTTTAACTTTGTTGAACAATGGACGCTAGAGAGATGCGTCTTAAGAAGGAAAACTTACAGCTTTAACCTGCGTGAGAATTTTCCAGAATGTGAGATTTTGAGAATGTATGGTTGTACGTATAAATGTGTTTGAGCTTATTACAATAGTTTACGATGGGAAGAAATGCTTTGAAAGCAGATAAAAAGCATTATAGTTGCATGCTCTTGATCTAACAAATGGTTAAATCTGATGATGTCCCCACGAAACTCTGGTTAAACCTTTTTTTCTTTTTCTTCTATTTTGTGACAGTGTATAGTCATCTATTGTTGGCTAATCATAACTCTTTTTGTTTCAATGTAGGCACAGGAAATAGCAACATAGTGTTTAGTAGAAAATAATAAAACATCTGATTTGGACTGAAATGTGTTTTCTGAGTTTATCAGTGACATCGTGTCTTGGGTCTGAGAGAGAAATGAGGACAGAGGAGGTGACAGGACAAAACTTTCCTGAAAACAGTTGTCTTTTTTGTCTTTTCGTTTTGTCAGTCATCGCTACTGTCTGCGGTCTGAGTAAGACGAGGAGGGAGGAAGGGTAGAAGGACAGTGTTTTCCGGAAACGAATAAGCCCTTTATGACAGCAGGTCAAGACGGAGAAAAAAAAGAGGAGAAAAGAACGTTGCTAAGTTGATTATGTTGTGTGCGTTATCGACTGTCTGAGAGGCTGTAATTGTTTCCCCGCTCTGCTCTGCCGTGTTTGTGTATTTGTGTGTGTTATGATGGGCTGTCTGTCACCTCCTGGCCCGCTCTGTTTAGTATGCTGTCCACCCTGCAGCTCGCGGCGTGCGTCGGCCTAATCCTCAGCACTTATTCTATTGGCCTGACTAACTGACAGCCTAATGGTGGGGCGCGCTGAGTGCCTGGGCGTCTCACACACAAACCTCTGTGTGTGTGGGATTTAACCGTAACTAAAGCCAGCAAAAGGAAGAGACTGCTTTTTATTGTTCAAACTGTTGGTCTAATAATAATCTTATGTCCATTAAAATGAATATTCTGGATAAGAATTTTAACGTGACTTGAACTGAATGTGACCCAGACATGTCTTTTTTGAGTTAGGGTTAGGACTGTGTTGATTTCCTAAATACCTTCACATGCCCTGCATTTTGATAGCTGAAGATGAACCATTGAGATAAAAAGATCCAACCTGCACACAGTGAGACACTGGTTGTTGAAGATGATCCCCAGTGCCCAAGTCTTGTATTTTAGGTGAATCTAATTCAGTTTTAGTAAGCTTTTATGGAGTTCAAAGCTCAATCCAATCTTGTCCCTTGTCCCGAAATCTCGACGGACCACTTTATTTCAATGCATTTCTGTCAGGGTTCTTAGAAGTTCTCAAAAGTGATTTTTTATATATTATTTAAGTTGGTAAGGATTAACCATTAAGAACATGTGAAGAAGTTTAGGAGTGTTCATCACTCAGGCAGACTGTGGTTTACTCTGGCAATGTCCAGGTTTGAGTTAACCTAAGCTTCCACCAGACCTGGCACTAAAATCTTGATGGACTGTTCAGATTTGCACGGTCTGAGTGGGCTAAATGTGTCCTTAATGCGTACTTAGGGTCAGGTCTGAGGAAACACATGGAGGTTTCTGTGGAAGTGTGAATGGACTCTCAAAAGACAGTGTCGTTTTTATAGGAAGGAGGAAGTAGAAACCAATCTAATGTGGTCTCAGGAAGAAGCCTGTCAATACCAGGTGTGACAACAACAGCTCGAGCTGGTTATGTGCGTGCAGACGGAGAGAAGATGAGTTGAAATGCAAGGTCTGGAGGGCCACTAGTCTTAAAGAAATGCTGTTTGGAGATACATACAGACAAGTGTATGTATTATACAATAATTGATGGTTCACAGTTTCATTTGTGGATGGGATATTGTATTGTAGAAAGCCAGTGTTGACCAAAATATAATTGAATGAAAGTTTTTTTCTGTTGTCGCTTCAGGATGCTCTGTAGTGTGATTGTCATGCTGGGGGCTTTGATTGAAATGCCATTCATCTGGAAGGTTATAGCCAGTTATCAAAGTTATTGTCTGAAAAGAAAAGCACAAAGTTATTTCCCTGCAGGAGGCACACAGCACTTAGCCCATCCGTGATAGAGCACAGTGTCAGGCGGACAGTTTAGATAAGTGACAGCTGAAAACCCAACGAGATACGATGAGCAGTGAACGATAAAACTCACATCTAATGGAAACACAAGACAAATCGAGATTCACAGGCCTCGGGGGTGGATTGTTTGGACAGAACTAGCTGTGCACAACAACTTAAAGGAACAACTGGGAAAGACTTCAGTGACTTGGAAGCTGCCCTGTGGGATACTCTTTGTATTATTATAAGCAAGTATTTGGATTAAGAAAATTAAAGAAACCTTAATATTAACAATAAGTCAAGTTTATTTATTAATAGCTGTGTCATTATTTAGCTTTATTGTGAAATTCCTAATGCATGTCTGTGCTGACGCTGCAGACTAAATGACAGATAATCACTAAAGAAAGGATCTGTATGACCTTTGTAATGCCTTTGTAATGAAATTGTCATAAGCATGAGAAGTGTTGGAGTGATGCAGTGCTGTGTTGTTGTGCGCCATGTTCTAACTCAATAGTGCACCTACTCTTATTTATGGTGTGGATATTGAGTGGGCACGTTTTTGTGTTGGTTTCCCTCGTTAGAACGGCCTGCAACCAACACTGTTGATGAAGCACATTCTCTAAGAACTATTCACTGCATTGTACTCCACTTTTAACGCTGATAAATCTAACGCGTTTGGTCTAACTGCTCAAAGACAATATATCAGTTTGGTAAAGTTTATCGTTAAGTGATTGTGTCAAAGAGCTCCCACAGTCTTGTTAGTCAGCCATTTTCTTCTTAAATATGCTCTGTCCTCTATCTGTTTATATTATTGTCTGTTTACTCTGTTGCTCGGATTGTGATGTAGTTTGTGACCAAAACAAATTATTCTCTGGGAAAATAAACCCAGCATTTTGCTATTCTTTTTTCCATCTTTCTGCTCACAGCGTTGTGCAGGAGGAGTTGTGTTGCACTTGTTGATTACCGCTTATATTCCCACTCTTACCGTTAAGTGACCATTAAACTGTAGAATTGCGGTGTGAAAAGCAGAAACTGTACTGTAATCTAATTTATATGTGACCAATGTCCCATCCTTTTGTTTGCGTAACATAATCAGCGGTGCATTATGGTCTAAGGTGACACAACCTTTAGTGGAAAGTGCTTTAGTGGAAAACTAAACCAATTTCAGCTCATAAACTTTGGTGTCCAGTGTCAAAGTCCTCTATTGTTACCATAAAAACCACAATGGGCATATTCTAGGCTTGTGGTTACTTTAATAAAACATATGTCTGGTGGACAATGATGCTCTCTTATTACAGGTTAAACCAGTAATAACAGCTAATTTTCTCATCACGTAAATTATAGAAGGAGACATTTACTGCAGCCGATAAATAATACAGTAGTTCTGAATGTTACAGAGGCACACTGAGAAAAGTAAGCGTTGGAAGGACACTGTGGCAGCCAGACAGCAGCCAACAATGGACTTTTTCTTTTTCTTCTTGCTTTTTATCCTTTGAAGGCTGGTAACTTGAGCCTTGAGGCAGAAGTGTGCACTCCTCTCTCTGTTTCTTTGCACTTTGGCTCCACTTTCAGGAAGAATCATTTAATAATAATACAGTTTTGTGTTGCTTTGAAGAAGGTGTTTGTGATGGGATGCTATACGTTTACATCATTATAACATTTGAAGTAATTGTCAAGCTGCAGAGATCTAGAGATGGGCACAAACCAGGGACACAGGCATGTGGCTAACTGCAGAAGAGCTTTCTGTCGCATTTACATCTGCATCATGTCTCTTGTATTTCCGCTTTGTCTAATATCTCAATTAACTAAAGGTATAATGGCTAACTTGGGATTATAATTGTTAAAATTAGCCAACAAATGCAGTGCCAGTCCATGTGCAAATCAGTTAGGGCTTTGTTGGAAATATTTGAAGTTCTGTTCCACTTTCTCATTCTTTTGTGGGCAAAGCTTGAGCTGGAGGCTTATGCCAAGTAAAACATTACTAGCTAAATGTTATAAAGTCTTTGTCTCTAATGAAAGGTCTTTGAGGAAGTTTACCCCCCACATTTGCACTAGCTGCTGTTCAGACTACAGTAGGAAGCACCACAACTTTCCCAGGCTCTCTATGTCTGCCTTTAGCGATAGAGCTCAGGGCCATTGGACTGGATCTGATTACCCATGATGCATCTTAATGCCAGGTCTAAACAAGGCCATGGATTGTTTCCTGCTTGGATACGGTCCCCCCCACCACCCCCCACTGCGACAACCCGCAAAACAAACCCAAGACAAATCAAGTGGATGGCGTGATGGAGCTGATTAGCATGTCGGCGGTGTAAAACACACACAGGGTGGCGCGGTAAAAACTTCCTCTGCCTTAATTAAAATACTGCTGATTAATGCAAGAGGTCTTAACGAAGCTTAACAAGGTTTTTGGAGTAATTAATCCATATTTAATAGAAGATGTAATGGAAAAGAGGCTGCTTATTGGACTGAATCAACACATTTTGAGGGAATGGTATGGAGCTGTGTGACGGATGTGTAGCAGAGACGGAAATGAGATAAATGGGAAAAGTTATAAGTGTAATAAACATTTATGGAGTTGGACTCAAGCAGGAGCTGATATATGAGCATCATTTAACTTATTCTCAGTGAGTAAATAAAGTCTATGTCAGAGACTTTGTATTCAAGAGATCGATGTGTGCATGGATCAGCTGAAGAGAGATTTGGTTTAAATGGTGGAATTAAAGAAACTGGATATTCATTGTTGACATGAGTAATATGATTTATTTTGAAAAATAGACCTGATTTTTGTCATTATTAGTGAGAGATGAGAAGCTTAGTGCATTTTCTGCTCTATGGGCTAATTATTTTATTATCATTTCTGATCCATTTTGAATTCATAAAGCTTTCATTTTTTTTTATACAGTTTTCTAATACAGTTCTTGTCTGGGAAGTGATTTCCAGAGTTCAGATGTTGTACTGCTTAGGACAAATCCTTTGCTCTCAACCTTCTGCATGTTTGGACCAAACCTTTAACCCGGGGAATAAAAAAACTGCCCGTGGCAAGTGGTTTAATGAAGCAACACTGATCATGACCCAGGTAGTTTTCTATTTTCGAAAGTATCTGTCCTTTGCAAACACCTTTCTGTCAAAGAACACCAGACCACCGGTTGAGTTAGATTCGTTTTGTCCAACAATAAAGACTGAAAAATATTGTTAGTGTTATACCAAAAGATTGTAGATCACTTTTCGGTTCTCTCGGTCTCTTCTTATCAACAGCTTTTCCACTTCTCCATGTCTTGGTTTCCAACAAACTCTGGATTGTACAGTAAATTGTGTTGGTGCTTCTAGTGTAAACTATATCATGCATTGGTCATAATTTGCCCTCTTAAGGTTTTTGGCTTGTAAAGATCATGCATAATTCATAAATATCTTACATATTATTTCAGGAGTTTAATTGAACTTAGTACACACAACTCAGTAGAAATGGTCAAAATAAATATAATGTATATAGTGTATATGTGGAGAGTCTTTACGGTTAATCTAAAGAAGAGGAGTGACTGTGAAGAGGCAGAGGTTTGAAGTGAGTGTGTTCGAGGCCAGCAGCCGACAGATAAAAGATAACAGCACAGTGTTTACTCTTTTATTTTTTTATTTACACTCAAAGACAGACACACAGACAAATATCAAGACAACACCAACTCAAACAGTGGCCACCAGGGAGCATGCATCCTCCTCTGAGGCAGCGGAGCATTGGAGCCAAGTTGTTTACCGACTCTCGTCTTGAGTGAAAGACTGCCAAATGTACACAACTGTTACCCCACATCTGCTTGTCTTTACTTTGTCTTTCTGTTTGGACATGCTTCTATCCTCATCAAAGGTCTGTCCATTAAAGACCTTCTGCTGAGGTAAACGTTATCTCAAAGTAATAAATGAGTCAATCGTTATTGTAAATCTATTCTGCGGAAGCTTTTCATTCTAAATAATCTAAATCCTAAATAAATACTTTGAGCACCATTTCCATCCCAAACAACTGTGTGATCGGAGAGCAGTTGTGTACGTTCTTGAGCATTTTGTTGGAGACAAGGGAGGATTGAATGCTCATTAACTGGTAATTGCATCTGTCACAAGTTCAGGAAACACTGTCTGGTTAAATGTTGCAGACAGTTTGACAGAAAGGTCAAGAGAAAGCAGTAAGGCAGTGGAAATACATGAGGAATGTGCACAGACGAATGTAGAATATACAGTAGCAAATGAAAATAATGCAAGACATTGGGCAAAGTTGAGGAATTTATCTGTATTTTTTTTGTAACTCAACAGAAAACAAGTTGTTGAGAGAGAAAAGGGATGAGATGGAGAAAAAAGACCGGAGCAACAAGTTAAATCTGGCACCAGTTACTAGACGAGACTCTTTTGTTTTGAGAGTTAGTTAGAAAATTTACAAACTTGATAAACTGGATAAACTATAAATGAGGATCAGGGTCCATTCTGATTCAACAAATTATGCCTCATCATTTTAAAGCTCATCGTTATACGTCTCCATAAATTGTATATTCTCTTCAGCGCATGATTAAAACCCTGAATAAAGCATTAAGGGCTGCACTAACGAGACACGGAGGAGGAACGTCCTTCATGCTCTTCGTGAACATTAATTAAGGCTTCATCAGCAAAATAATACATCACTGATGCAGTCTGACGGTACTTTTCTTTACTTTTTCTGCCAACTCATCCTTCTGCTTCTGCTTTTTTTTTTTTTGCATATATCCAATCCAAAAATACAGCAGCTGAAAGCCTCAAAGCCATTAGAGGTGTTATCAGCAGCATAAGATGTTTAAAGGCCCATATAACCAAAGATAAGAGAGAAAGGTACAGACGGCTAGGGCTTTATTTAATCTGCCTTTTGTTCTCTTTAAAGGACGTCACACAGATCTTTGCTGTTGAACATGCTTTAAATACATTTGCATCAACTTTGACATACGAGGCTTAACAAACAAAAGTGTTTTTTTCAGATTTAAACACCGCTCTGTGTGCAGCTAATAATGCCAATACATGTTAATGTTGTGTTATAAAATTGTCAACAGCCAATACTAAACAGGCCATTAAGAGCTTTTTTTTTTATTTGAACTGAAGCCAGTGCAACAACAGTAACTTAAGAGAATTTCTTTGCCATGGTTTGAATTTTAGCTGCTGCCTTCTGTAGGAGCTGCAGACGTTCCACTGATTTTTGTTGGAGTCCAGAGAACAGTTGTGATAAAGGCTGAACTAAGTTTTCAGCACTGGACAGAGATACAAAGGTTCTGATTTTGGAAATGTTTTTAAGATGGAAAAATGCTGATCTGGTTGCACTGTTTACCAATCAAAACTGAGATTTGGAATTTGGACAGAATGTAAGATCACGCCAAGATTTCCTGGATGTTTTTTAAATGTGAGTGAAAAGAAGGAAAGAAGAGTTGAGGAGCAACTTAAAGTCTTTTTGATTTTGGATCGATATTTATCATTTCTGATTTGTCCGTGTTCAGTTGCAGAAAGCTTTGAGCTTTTTTTTTAAGCATTGAGTTTGTACATTGTCAGGAGAGAGGGAGATATAGAGTTGAAGATCATAGGTGAAGTTATGATATTGATTTTAGTATTCTTTAAAGATTTGGCCAAGAGGACCCCACAGTTCACAGACATCTTCTCTGGGGTAACTTCACCCAATACAAAGAAGTTTCTGTTGAGTAGGTATGAGGAGAGCAGGGCTGAACGTTATATTGTTATCGTATCTATATCTAGATATGAACTTTCAAGATATTACTATCTTAAAAAGCAACGATATAGACGATATAGATTTCCCCTCTCGCCCTGCATACAACTCTGGCAGTCACAACAAACATCCGTTTTACGAGTGCTCTTGAATGCACTTTTTTTTGCAATTTTCTGCATACAGTTATGTAATCTTTTGAAAAATGTTGTTGCACTTTAATGCACTTTCAAAGTTCCACCAGCTGCTGCATTTGTTATTTATTGTTAAAGCAGAGCTGCAGTAAAAGGTTAGATTTGTAATAAATTTTTTTGTTTTATGATCTTTTTATTTTTCTGAGAAATGCTTGGTTTTCACCGAACACGTAGTCATATCGTATTGTATCAAGGGCTGTGACGGTATGGGATTTTTTCTTACCGCGGTGATGAAGCAAAAAGAATTGTGATTTGGCGGTTAACCTGCGGAGGTTGAGCCATTCTGCAACCATCCCCCGCCGCCCGCTCATTATCTGCAGCATTTTAAGTTAAAAAAAAAATAAAAAACTCTGTGAAATATGCTGACGTCGGGCCTCCACAACCTAGGTAGGCTGTGTGAATTTAAAGTTTTATTGTTTCTATTCATTAATCTAATTAATCTACATAAACAAAGACAATACAACCCTTTTGTCCCCTTTTTGTTTTAAGTATTGATGAAGAGAGCGCAAATTGCTGCAGCGGCGAGAAGGACAGTGGTGCACGGCGCGCGTAAAGGAGTAATTGATTGTTTGTGGGCACGGCAAAAATACTTCAATCACATGATTCACATCACTACCCCCCCGCCCACCCCAAATTTCAGCCAGTCTCATCTGGTCACCCTAGCAGGTCCGCAAGATTTTTATTTTTAAATTTTTTTTGGAGAAGATGGCGCACTTTCTCCTTCTCCCTCTCCAGCCGCAGCAGCACTCATTGCTAGCCTGTCAACGGTTATTGCCTATAACAACATAACTGTTTAGGTTAGGCTATTGTCTTTTATGCCCGTGTTTGTGTGTATTTAATTTAACATTATCTGTAAACATTACAAGTAGCCTGAAACATGGCTTAATTAAATATCAGACACACACACAAAAAAATCCCCCATATGTTTAATGGACTGTCCCTCCCTTGCGCAGGATGCGGGCTTTTCCCACAGAAGCCCTTGAACAAAGGATTTGCGGAAAAAGTAAATTATTTTTAAAGATGAATGTGTATATAGTTCAGATCACACACCATATGCAGTCCTGTAACTTTCAGATAAAAAAAAAATAAATAAAAAAATAAAATAATAATAATAATTATTTGCGCTGATGACCTCACACTGCAGGAGGCATCTCATTATTGCGGTGATGTGGTTATCGTCACACCCCTAATTGTATCGATATCGAGATATCTGGCATGAAAATCGAGATATGAAATTTTCTCCATATCGTCCAGCCCTAGAAGAGAGCCAGTCTGAAGCAGGGCCAGAAAGTCCAACCCAGGAGTCTATCGAGCAGGAGCAGATGATCAGCATTATGAACCCTGACATGTAAATTATATTGACTGGTCATTATGCCTTTTCTCAAATACACCGATACATGTAAATCTTTTGTTCAAGTTGTTTTGGAAGCTAGAATATTCAGTCATTTACAACTTCCAGGACTTTTAGAGTCTAGCAGTGTCCATGCCTGCTATTAAGCAAATGGAGAAGTTATGGGCGTAGTATAATGGTGATTGGTATATATTTTTCATCGCTAACCTTTGGCTTCACAATAATATCCACATTAAATTTCTTTTATTTGATTTGTTTGATGAGAAAAATGTATAAACTATCCCCACCAAAAAGCTCGCTGCTCTCTGTGCTCACTACCCATTGCAGATAATTGTGGGGCAGATGCAGTACGAGACACTTTGTTGATGGTTATGTTATGAATCATGACTAATTATGATTCCACTTTATGTCCTTTGTCGTTGTATGCTGCGAGATAATGATCCGTTAAATCCCACACACAATCCCATGTGAAACAGGTGCATGACCTGCTTCAGCTCCAAAAGCAAAGTGAAGCCCAAATTAACAAGAAATAAAGACATTTTGACAATAGAGGAAAACGGCTGACCCTAATTTCACCTTTTAAAAAGTTTTTCTTTTCGAATGTTGCACAGGTTTTAGATGAATGAAACAAAATGTAAAAACTGTTCAAAATAGAGAGTCACAAAAAGCTTTAGACATATGCATCTTTTGTTTGACGCAAAGCAACCGAGCAGCATCCATCTGACAGTCAGTCTTATTTTATCCCACTGTCAGGATGTAGCCCAGAATAGCACGACTGACAAAGCAACAAAACTAAATGCAATACGAGCAGCCGGCTGTGTCTCAGGCTTTACAATTAAAGCAGCAACTTCAGTTTTGGCCCCAACAAGAGTGTATGTGCTAAGTAGCCACAACATTTTTATTGGAAATGCAGTGGAGAAAATGACAGCAACATAGAGAGATTGGAGATAGAAGGATGCGCAGTAGTGGTGACAGGCCCAAATGTAAAATGAGCGAGATAAAGGTGCAGGAGAAGAGATGAAGATGAAGAAGAGTGAGGGATTAATAGAGTGGCTTCAGCAACAGGAACAAATGGTGGAGTATGGAGATCAAACCAGGGCCAAAGATAAAGCAGCGTGTTCTCAGGTAAATAGTAGCACTTAAAGGTCAACACTGTGGGAAGGAAAGGTGTCAGAAAGACATTAGAAAGAAATAGGAATCACAGATTTATGTTGATTATGTTATGTTGCTACTTCAAACTACCAGCCCTGCAAATGACTGCAAGTTACATTTCAGACTAAATTTATGTTGTGACCTTTCAAACACAAGTTTAACTATGCAACTCTAAACCCTGATCAAATGCAAAGATAACTTCCCTCTACACCTAAAAGATCGAATTAATATCATAGCAATTTCTCAGAGACCATGTTAATGCCAGTTCCTCTGCCACTCGAGAGGGGACTTTAACAAGACAATGTGAAGTCAGAAATAAAGGAAGAGGAGTGAAAACAGGGGCAAGTGTACAGCATTAAGCAGCGTTAGTCCAAGTGTACACCATGACGGTAATGAACATCCTGTGGCTCAGTGGCCCACCGCTCTTTCATTGAACCAGGAAAAATAGACAGCTATGTGAAGGTAACAAAGTCCTTGCCGAAGCCTCTTGAGGTCCTATTAACCTTTGCTCAACATTCACACAAACACACGCCCTGTCGTTCTCCTTTTGTTGCTATCTCCTGCTTTGTCCGCGCACATCTTGACAGTGCATGCCACTAAGGAGATTTAAGAGCTGGTTAATTGGTTGGCTGAGGCTAATTTTCTGTTGAAAGTTAATGCCACCGTCACGCATGGCTCCCTGTGGAGAGGGTCAGTTAGGCTGCCCTTTGTCTGAGTGAATGTGTGCAATTTGTAGAAGCGGGCTTTTAAGCTTTGTCCTCTGTAAAGACTGTTAAAAAGCATGACAAGTATTCTGTCAGCTGCTAACAAGACACTATTTGGTAGAAGACAAGTTAACAATTGGGCTTCACTTGTTCCTTTTGGATTAATGGTTAATAGCTCATGGTTCATGTGGAAAATGTGTGTAACGTTAGAAAAGTGTCCTTGTTACAAAGTGACACAAAATATCTAATAAACCTCTATGGATAGGATTCAAGCTAATGAGAAAATAAAGAGTAATTTCCACTGGAGAGGTACAGGTACTGGTAGATTTACATTGCCAAAAGGAGCCTAAAGCCACCCCATAAAGCATACAGTTTTACGCAAATCAGGGGTGTCCAACTCATTTTAGTTTCGGGGCCACATACAGCCATATTTGATCTAAAGTGAGCCAGACCAGTAAAATAATAGAATAACCCATAAATAATAACAACTCCAATTTTTTTCTCTTTGTTTTTGTGGAAAGTAGAATATAATTACAGTGCCAGTGCTCTTAACAATTGCAACAAAAAATAGCTAAAGTTTGCAAAAATCTTCTGTTGCATGTTTCCAAAAACTCACCCTCAAAATATGGCTTTGATGCTAATGCTATTTTGCCAGCAATAACGTAGATACCTCTTACTGCTGCATCACTTACCTCTCAGTTACAGGTAAAAACAGATTTTGACAGCAAACAAGTAATTACATTGCTGCAATCCTCTGTTCAGCTCTGGGTCTCTGTCTTGTGTTATTTACTCTGACTAAAACAGTAGTGCGGTCTCAAGTGGACAAATCAGGAATTTAAAAATTGTTAATACCTTCTACAAAATTTTCTTACCAAATTCATTCTATGGGCTGCACTTTACCCTCCGGCGGGCCAGTTGTGGTAAAGCTGCAAGTCATTGTGTTTTATATGTTTCTTATTGTCATTGTATACAAAGAATTTTTGGTTAAAAAAATAAAATAAAATAAAATAAATATATATATATATATATATATATATATATATATATATATATATATATATATATATATATATAAACACTGTATACAGTATATACTGTAGCAGAAAGGCCATCCAATAAAATCTAAAACCAAATGTAAACTAAATGTACTCCATTTAATTACTCCAGGGCAGAATTTTGCTCATTAGTCAGGCAGCACTGCTTTATGGATCAGAAAATACACATCATTATATTTGCGGGCTTCCCTCACAACTGCTAATGCCGATAACATTTGACTCAGTAATATCTAAAAAAACATTTGTTAAATCATAAACAGCTAAAAGTAAAAGCACAATTAAACCTATTGTCAAGCAGCAACACTGATTTGTTTGTCATCTATATTTAACAGCAGTAGTTCATGTCAGAAATTCACTTATTCTTGATTTTTGCTCAAATGTTGTGACTCCAGGGATAAGGATAAACCGAACATGAATGAAAGTCTGGACTTGAAAAAGCAGAAAAATAATATGAAATGCATATATGTTGTAATGGAATCTGAAAGCAGCAGGTTGTAGGTACAGACTAAATCCAATGACATGCAAATGAAGGAGCGTTGGAGGAGAGGCGCTCGATTGCTCCATTTGGACCATTGTTCCTCCTTAATGAGACGTGCACACTAACAAGCTCAGGAGCCGCTGCTGCTTAATTGAAATTTGACAGATTGAATTGTGAATATTATCAGGTGAGACTGAAAGAGAAAGAGCGAGGAATTGTTCTGAAAATATCAGATGCAAAGGAGGACAATTTGAAAAGCACTAATTCTTGGCTTCTTTTTTTCTTTGATGGTTCACACAAAAATTCTGTCTGCCAATTTTCCTGCTTTTTCACCTTAAAGCACAAATGTTCACTTGCTCTCATCTAATCCACCCACAGGTGCCATAGTGACCTATCCTGTCAGTGGTCAAAACATGAATGATCATAATAGGAAAGAAAGCATTTAGTTTTGATTTGTTTTTTGCATTTCTATTCCTAGTTAGAACAGTTCAGTTAGTGAATGGATTGTGAATTATTCTTGAAAAAGTTAAGCCATTTAAAGATGCAAAGGAGGACATCAGTCAAACTGACACTGGACCTCAAAAGGCCCACGGGCTGGACTTTAGACATAACTGTTTTAATAAATAGCTTTGGGACATGGGTAAAACTATTACTACACTCTATAACTTTAGATAAGTTTTTCTTATTTTTAATTCATCATTTACAAAACATTTACATTTAGTCATTTAGCAGACAATTTTATCCAAAGCGATTTACACAAAGCTCCCAATCACCAGTGTTACATTTACAGTTTTAGCAGACGCTTTCAGTCAAAACGACTTACATTAAGGTTCCATTCACCAGTGTTACAGCTGCAACACCACTGGAGGCAAGGAGGGTTAAGCGTCTTGCCCAAGGACACAATGACAGTAAGAACTGTGGGGAGAGTGGAAATCGAACCACTTACCTTCTGGTTGAAGGACAACCGCTCTTCCACTGAGCCACATTCTGTTCACATATTCTACATTAATAAGGAATATTAGGTTATGACCAATGACTGTAAAAAATATGGACGTCTTCCGCCCATTGCTCCCCTATTCACCGATGTTGTCGTTATCATATGGGCAATAAAATGGCGGTTACATCCGGGCTTTTCAGCTTTTATTCCATAGTAAAACAATAGTTTTCAGATAGCATAAACGGACGTAATAATCAAAAATTCATCCCCCCCAGAGTTGTTACGTAGTAAAAACTTAGCTCTAGATTTTTAGTCCATTTGGTTTCTCCTTATATTCCTTATATTTTGGAGCCTGCCCTCTGGTGGACAGAGGTATATCGCTGTATGGTGGCTCCCTTTTTTAAGGGGGTCCATGAGAAGGACTTGGTTATGACTATTGTTTATAATGTTTAGCTTGTGTTTACTTTATCAATCACATATTTATGCATATAAACATATTGGTGCTAAATAGAGTGTAGTTATTATTAAGTTCAGTTTTCTCATATGAAAGTAGGAGATCTGAAAAAATGATCGAGGTATCTTTTGACATTTATGCTAATCACTGAACAGTCAATTTACAGTGTGTATATAGAGCTATTTGACCCTTATTTTATACCAAAAAGATTATTTACTTCTGCCCTTAAGAGCACTTTCAGTTAATGTAAAGAAAAGTGCAATAGTGGCTGGTAGCGTTTGGTTTTCACAATAAAGCTCCAGTTACATATAATAATAGCTTGCAAATTCTGTTCTGAATAAGGATGTGGGGGCACAGCACGCTTCTGAATATTTCCGACCTTGGCTACTCCGTTCGATGCAGGTGTCTAGTGCATTTTGGATTTCCTCTGGTAAAACAGCAGAAACAAAGTTTGCCATGATGAATAAACCTGACACAAAGCCTAGAGGCTCTGAGTTCATCGCTACTTCAGGCTGTGTTTAGACGGACAAGGGCACAAATCTACCCTGTAAAAATGTCTGTGTGAGTCCACTTTGTTTTTAGATATTTGGTGTTTTGTGATGGACTTCCCCTCCAGAAACAGCATGTCTGTTAGCTCATACCTGCAGGATTTAGAAATTTCAAACCGTGCCAGTAAACCCTCTGGTTTTCATTAGAGCACCCCAAGACACAAACTTGATTTTCCTGAACTCCCTCACACAAACTAAGGTTATGTGCATGCCTGTGATTTTAAATGAATCCATAAATAAATCAAAGGGGTTTAATGATGCTGAATTGAAATGGCTGGAGCCCAAGAATAAAGCAGTGAGCGTAGACAGAGAGTGATAGATGGCCTTTATTCTTACACCGGGACTGCCCTGGGCCATGTGAGTGCAGTCGAGTTTTGCTCAGTACTGTATATTTGTGTGAGCGTGATTGGCAGCAGTAATTGGAGCCTGGTTGGTGGAGAAAAACAGTGAATGAATACGGTCATGGAATACTGATACGGGCTGTTTGGAGACAGAATACCAAAATACTCCTCGACACCAGGGTCCTGCTGTTGGAAACGTGTCCAGAGCTTTTCATTGTGACCCACAATTATGCAGCATTTTTACAATGTCATTGTTTTGTAATTTATTTTTCCATGTAAGTATCAGTGTATTCATGTACATATACATAAATTGTGGTTTAAATCAATCCCATGTTTTCAATATTGAATAATCCCATCAAACAGTCTTTGCAAATATTCTGTCTTTAATTTAAGGTTCCATTGATCTCTTTTGGGACAAAGTTACATCAGAGATGAAAAAACTGGGGAGGAGCACACTTTTGTTCCTTTTTGAACAAAATCACTCAAAATCATGCACAAATGTTTAGTAAAGTTATGAAATAAACTAAAGTAAAAAATAAAAAAATCATATTTCTGATGTTTACTTTGATTGGGTAAGTTTCTACAGGGTTCTGTAGGTGCTCACAGGCTTTACAACCACATTCTGAAACATTACATTTAGATGCCACTGAAAACCCACCTTACAGGCATGATTCAACATTTGCTTCCTTTTTTCCAGAGTTGCTTTAAAGGGAATGTATTCAGGTAAAATTCAATGTTTCTGAATATTTCAATGCCTCTTTACAATGATTTTCATCATCAGTGGTAAGAGTGTGGTAAACACACTAAATTATTAAACATTCTCTAAATATATCAAAAACATTAGATTATTGAGGTTTTTTTTTTTTTTTTTTTGTTGCTTTCACTTCTGCTTTTAGTGACCCAGATTTTGGATTTAATTTAAAGCAAGGGCAGGGGAAGGCCCTCAAAGAGCACGTAGTAAGGAGCAGGAGGTATCTGGCAGTGGCAGGCTCAGCCTCCGTTCAGATAAAGACATGCCTTGTGTCAAGAAAGTGAAATCTGGTCATCAAAAGAGAAAAGAAAGAAAAGAGAGTGAGAAAAGGTGTAATGAGGGAAAGCAGCTGCTGACAAATGTCTTTGAAAAGAGGTGGGCTCCAAAACTGAGCTAGCACGCTTTAACTTGTTAGCTAATATCAATAGCAAAGGTAAAAGGGGAGGTACAGCTATTACTGTCACTTCAGTCCAGTGTTTCCTAACCTTTTTGAGCCACGGAACACATTTCACATTAGAAAAGTCACAAGGCACACCACCAAAAAAAAATGGCACAAAAACTATATTTAAATATAATAAAAATCTAGTCCCAGTTTACTGAAACCTGGGCACTTTTAGTTAAACACAAAGGTAATATTATTACATCAATTGAAGAAAGAGACACACAAAGATCTTAATCAACAGCTCTGAGTATCTCCCTTTTTTCATATTTATAGCTGTTGGTTCCCCAGTTTCAGTAAATCCAAAGACAAGAAAACTTTTATTGTATTGTATTGAGCTTACCTTTTTTAGCTTTCTTCTGCCACTGCTCAGGCTAGAGCCTTTATCTGGGTCAGAATTTTCTCCAGGACCTGGTCAGATGGACGTCTTTTTCTTTTCAAATTTTTATCCATCGCTATTATTGGATGGATAACTTTCGGCGTTGTCTATGCTTGACTATGTACTTTCGGATTTAGTGCGATACTGCCCTCTAGTGGAAGAGCATGTAAATGTTCACTACACACCGCTTGCTTAAAAAAATTTGATTTTCCAAGGCACACCTGACTATCTCTCACGGCACACCTGACTATCTCTCACGGCACACCTGACTATCTCTCACGGCACACCTGACTATCTCTCACGGCACACTAGTGTACCGCGGCACATTGGTTGAAAAACACTGCTCTAGTTTAAGTCTTTTATGGTTTTATGGTCGTTTACCTTGTTTTCGTGGAATTAATTATGCAAATTAAACTTGTGCTATACGCGTTGGGTCATTTAATTTTGAATTTTATATTGCTTAAGGTTACTTAAACAGAACATGTTAAAAGGGCCCACCGAGATGGTTTATCCACCCCTGGCTCTGGTACTGTTCATGTGGATAGTTTTTGTTGTAGTTGTTTTGCATTTTTTTATTTACTCAACTAACAAACAACCACATAGATACAATACAAGCCAAATTTTAGAAAGTTTAGGAGAGATGAGCAATTCTTAGTTTTTGGTTATGAACTTGCCAACAATGCAAACCGTTACATACGGTTTTAGTTTTTGAATTGTTGGGAAACTCATTTTATTCTGAATTTGTTACATATTGTTTTGCTAAATCCCTCTGCAGCACTTGTTTTTGCCAAATTGTGAGCATTATAGGTCAGATCCATGCGAGTCTTTGTAATTATGGCAGTGCTTCTCTCATTCAGCAGCTGTTGCGGTGTAAACTAACAGGCCAAATTGCATGATGAGTCTCAAACATATAATTGACGGTTCAAATGGCCCCACACAACTCGGTCTTTGTTTATAAAAGTTGGTATTTTCCCACAATACTGTCATCACTCTGACAATCACAAGTCCTCTCAGTTGGTTAATTGGCACAGAGTTCAGCGTTAAAGAGCAAGCAGCAGAAGAAGCCAATTGTTAGCTTAGCGACGCTGCATAAAGGTTAGATTGTACATTAGCATTTAGATGAGTGGAAGAGTCTGAGCGAGGGAGGGAGGCAGGGAAGAGAGTAATTATAGCTCGCTCTGCGCTGCGTTCGACTGATTGGTGTGCGGACATGTGATAATGAATTTTCACACATAACGGCCTGTAATTTGTTTACCTGCTGTGTCTTGCTCACCTGCGTGTGGCGTGTGTGTGAGGTCTGTGTATTTATCACATAATGGGCACATAAATCTGCAGTTACTAGTGACGACTTGGGGACATAATGCTTCTCCTAGACTGTTTTTATTATTATCTTGTCTGTCTTTACTTTAATACGCAAGATGTTTGTTGTTCATATAAAAGGTTGGCAACTTTCCAAAACTACAGGGACAGTTCTGAGACTGCTTTTAGATGTGATTTTTTTAAATCATCCAGTCACAAGAGGTGAGCTGAATTCATTTTGTCTGCACTCTCTGGTAACATGTGTCCAACCATTGTCTTCATAGGCTCAAATGTCTTTTTTAATAAATTAACAGAATATGATGACACTTTCTGTCACTAAGCCACCACACAAGTAATCAAGTCTTCTTCCTGTTCTGTTATTAACAACCAGAAAACAACTTCCTGAGCAGGGCACTATATGGAAGGAATTTTTGGATAATGCACTTGTAATTAACAACAAAAAGAAGACAGTGTCCAGTCATCATAAAGTGAAAGTTTTACCCAATCAACATATACTGTGCCTAGAGGGAGGGGCTTAAAGACACATATTTTATACATATATTATATTACATATTTTTTAAAGTTATTTCAACTTTTACATAACCTATTTTACTAGTGTTTTATGAAGTTTACATTTAATTTAACATACATAACTATCACTATAAAAAATGAATAAAATTTATAATAAACAACAAAATGTTTGTCTTTTCGGAGTCCCCAGTTACCTTTGTCTTGATTTGTGTCCAAAACTGTTTATTTTGTGTTTGTTTGTTAATTTTTTTTATATGAGAACTATTAAACTATGGGATTTCTAAGACCATTGAAGACAGTGGAAGACATAAAGTAGGTGTGTCCTAACTAGCTTCAATAATGACTCAATGTGAAAAAATACACACATTTCTAAAACACATTTTTCCATAAAGTGTGGGCACTAGATGCTAATGACAGTTTGTGGAAATGTGGAAAACTGACATTTAACATAGAATAAATTAGTAAATGGTTTGTAATAGTATAAAATTGTAATTTAATAATGTGTATTGCTCTTATTCAGTTTGGTTACATACAGTAAATAAGAAACATCATTGCCCAGTTTATTTAATCTTTAACATTGTTTTTTTTGTCTAAACCCAATAGACTACTGTCACAAATATGTAAACAGCAGAAAAAGGATTTTTATCATCAACTATCAAAAAAAACCTATTGTGCTTTGTTCTTTAAAAAAGAACCCCAAAAGAAAGGAAGGATAGGAACACAGAAGTACCCACTCACACAAACAGTTTGTAATAAGCCTTTGTCGATAGCACCGTGCAGCTACATGACATTTGCAATTAGTGGATTTGTAGCGCATTTCTGTTTGCAAGCTTTTCGTCAAGAGGCCAGGTTAAAAGGTTAATTCCCATTAATACTGACTGATAAACTGGACCTGACTTATCGATCGCCTGCTCTCCGGTTTCCATTTTGGATTGTGCTCCTCTGGTTTCTCCACTAACGACAGCCTCTGCCTCGCCTCCAAAAGGATTACTCGCTCTTTATTTCAAAGTCCTTTGGTATAGATGGGGTAATATGAGGACAATAAGCCTCACCGGTAGGTAGGCGGTTTGATTCCCACTCTCCTCACAGTTCATACTGTTGTTGAGTCCTTGAGCAAGACACTTAACCCACCTTGCCTCCAGTGACACAGCTCTGGTGTATGAATGTTGGGACAATGAATGGAACAATGGATGGAAATGAGCTCACAGCTAAAATCTGGCATGTTTACATTCATTTGGTTGTGTCTCGTGTAGGTTCATTAACATGCACTGTCCCAATCAAATAAATTAATAATAATAATAATAATAGTCTAAGACAGAGAAGTAAAGGGGTTTGAATTCACCTTTGCAAATACACGGTCCATCTAGACTTTGACAATAGTAAATGAGTAAAATGAGATAGTTTTATTTAAAGACGGCTACATTTAACCAATAGTATGGATAATGTTTTTGGTTAAGTCTTGTTTTATGTCCAAATTACCATGTTTGAGGTTGATTGACACAGACTGCAGTCCTTTATTTGTTTATCAGAACCAATCAGAAGGAGGTTAGCCAGGGGTCACATAATGGACTCAAACACTTTTATTGACCCCATTTTTTCATGAGCTGAACTCAAAGATTTAAGAATTTTTCGAAGAACACAAGGTATTTTTTTCTCAAATATTGTTCACAAATTTGTCCAAATCTGTGTTAGCGAGCACTTCTCCTTTGCTGAAATGATCCATCCACCTCACAGGTGTGGCATATCAAGATAGGCCACAATAAAAAGCCACTCTAAAATGTAAGGTTTTATCACAGCACAATGCCACAGATGTGAAGTTTTGAGGGAACATGCAGTTGGCATGCAGACTGCATAAATGTCCATCACAGCTGTTGTCCATGAATAAAAAGTTATTTTTTCCGCCATAAGCTGTCCCCAAAGACATCTCAGAGAATTTGGCAGTACATACAACCGGCCTCACAAACCAGACCACGTGTAACCACACCCACTCAGGACTTCCACATCCAGCATCTTCACCTCCAAGATCCTCTGAGACCATCCAACATTCTTCAGACCACATTTAACAACAAATGGGGCTCACACCAGATACTGACTGGTTTTTGGACACACCTCCCAAACAGTGAAACTGCACATTTTAGAGTGGCCTTTTATTGTGGCCAGCCTAAGGCACACCTGTGCGGTAATCATGCTCTTTAATCAGCATCCTGACATGCCACACCTGTGAGGTGTCTCACAAAAGGAGAAGTGTTCACTAACACAGATTTGGACAGCTTTGTGAACAATATTTGAGAGAAATAGGCCTTTTGTGTTTATAGAAAAAGTCTTATCTTTTTTAGTTTGTGTTCAGCTCATGAAAAAAGTGTTGCATTAAAATCTTTGTTCAGTATATGTCATATTTTGGAAAATAGCAATAAAAAGTGTATTTTTTTTTTTTACAAAATAGTGATACTGTGGTTGAGAATAGATAGGATAACTTTGCTTCTTACATAAAAAAAGATTATAGTGGACAGTTGATGCAAGTGATGGAAACATGGCTGAAGGAAGTTCTTTTGGTTTAGTGTTTTAGAATAATGTGTAACAGAAAATCACATTATAGTATAGTACACTATTTAACACACTAGTTATAGTACAGTATATTAGCAACATCTTTAAACCTTGAGTATTCTTATTTGTCAATAAATAAATAAATAAATACATGCTTTGACACTGCTGGTCTAAACTCTAAAACATAAAAAACACAGGAATGATGATACTTATGGTAAAGTCACAAAGGATGCATTTCATTTGTGAGACCCTGTTGCAAATATGTTCAAGCGGTCCTGACTTTTCCAGCCTCTGCTGAGTGCTTCCCAAAGCCTCCACATAATCAGTGCGCTATGTAATTTCCATACTCTTGTCCATATTTAGACATGATTATAGGTGGAAAAAAAACCAAAACAACAAAAACCTTGTGTGATTGCTCAGTGTTGCGTTCACGTGTGCTCGACTGCACGTTCTCCTCCGTTTGCAGGTGGTGCTGTTATTTTAAAACCATTTCCTGTGAGTTTGTGCATCAGCTGGACGCGCCGTTGTGAGTTTGCACCTGGGCATTTGTGGAGCCGCTGGGGCCAGGTGCACGGATTTGAGCACTTCACACTTCAGCTGCTGTAACAGAAGAGAAATAGTGGCGAGTAATAGCGATGGCAGGGGGTCACAGTATGTGGCTTTATAGTTTAGTCTAGATTTGTACTTTTACATGCGTTATTCCACTTGTGTTCTTGTGCTTTGATCTGCCCTGCGTGTCGTCAACATCTTCCATCCATTACAGGAACATGCCATTCTTCTGCAACGCTGTGTTGTCTGCAAGGTTTTTCAATGAGTGGACCACTTTAACCTAGAGAACGTTAGGCTAATTGTAAAACCTTTTGAAAAGAACTGAATGTTGTTTTTTTTCCCTGTGTGAACAATGGATTGGCTTTTTGATGGCTTTGAATGTAAATTGAAATATAATTGAACATTGCCATTAATTCCTGCAGGTGCTACTTCAGAAGTCGGTGTAAAATAGCAGGAAGTGTTACACTACAAAATGGGGTTGGGTTATGGTTAACGTAAGAAATGGCAATTACATAATTTCTGCTCAGAACCCACAGGTGCTTCAATTTGTATAAGAGAGGTATTTCTTATTGAACATGTAAAATCTTTATCAAACTATAACTGCAGCTATAGTTTAGTTTCTTATACAGAAACATGTGTTTGTGTCCAATGATAGTCAGAAAAGCTTACTGAAAAGAGTGGGCAGCTGTGCTCTTCTGCCCCTTTATTTAAATGCCATGAGGCTCAAGAAAACACAGAGTTCATTCAGGCAAAGCGTGTTGTTAGCATGTTAGCGTGCTTGGCTGCTAAGTAGCTAATGACTGTAAAAGCAGCTGCTCGAGCGGGGGCCATGTTTGTAAGTAGTCTTGTGATGTGATGGTTTAATGAGGCTCGAAAACTGCTAAGACACACATGCACTAACACAGAACACATACACACTTTCATCCCATAAACCTCTGAAATAAGTGCAGTGTGTTGAGCTTTGATACTGAAAAGTCCCTTTTAAGTTGTTTAATAGCTTTGATTTGTTTTGAAGCCTCTTCTTAATTTGTTGATTAGTAAATTTAATTACATTAATGCACCTCAAATTCATGCACAGACTTAATAAAAGTTGTGTGGGTGCCACTGAATGGGCCTTTGTCCTTTAAAAAATCTTTTCAAACTTAAACAAGGGTTGCATTTGAAAAGCATCTCAAGGCTTTGATTCCTTTCTCTTGTGATGGGCAACAGAAATACTGGCTTTGAATCATATCCAATCAAATTACAGCTGTCCACTTATTCCGCTCCTAATCTTTTTTGCTTTTGCTTTTGCTGTCCTCACTTCAAGTACTACTCTTCAAAAAATACAGAGGCCACATTTAAATGATAGTGGATTTCATCATAAAAGCTTGCTGATGGATTTTATTTTGACTTGATCCAAAAAAGATGAACCCAATGAACTATGAATGAAATGTTGGGGAAGGATCTGAAGGGTTTGTGGGTTTTGTGATCTGTTTATCTGGAGTTTAATCCAGCTGGGTCAGTCAGCCCTCTTAATGAGATTAGATTGTACAAAACCTTTTGGAGGAATGTAGTACTTAATGCTACACATGAAAAGAATGAAAGGTGTAAACACTTTTTAGCAAAACAGCTAACGTTTCAAGGCAGGCTTTAAATATACAATGAGAATTTAGGGTTTACACAAATGTAATCAATAGATAAAGTTTATTACAAATTTATTCATAAGCCTTCATGAAACCTGAAATCTGTTGCTTGTTTCATTTTAATACATCACAGACCGTATTTAAATTGTACACTTGTTTAAATTTAGCCCTATTCCACCTTATTTTAACTTGAGGTAACACTATGTAACACTATGTTACACCATGTAACACCATGTAACACTATGTAACACCATGTAACACTATGTTACACCATGTAACACTATGTGATGGTCAAACGTCAACAATATCATAAAACATGGTTTATATAGTTTTATAATATATAATTACAGAATAATCCCATTTTATAGCTCTGACAGGGCATGTTACCAGCTTGTGAAAGTCCACGTCACGTCTGGTGGAAAATCCTGGTATTTATGTCCCATTCAGCCCCTTCATAACCTTTTGCAATTCTAATTCATATAATTAAGTATTTAATTTAAAACGTTTTGTGATGATGGCAAACATTGTATGATCTTTGGTGGGAAAGGTCTTGGTTTTATGTCCCATTCAGCACCTTTACTGTCTCAAGACAAAGCCGTTAAAACAGCTTAGCTCCCCACATCGGAATAAATGATGGTAAAATGCAGTATGTCATATTATTTTAAATGTGTTTTCTAATGTTCTAGGGAATACTAGACAAAGAAAATGGTAAGAAAAATGTCGAATCCAGCCTCCTTAAACCACTGGGCCTGACTGCGTACAGTAGGTACTGGTGCGGCCCGAGCGGTGACAGGCCGGAGAGCTGAGGATGTATCTGTCAGCAGTTCAGTGTGCTGTTTGTGTTTGCCGTGAGTGTTGACCGCGAGTGGGAGCTGTCAGAGAAAGACAAGTGGAGGTGAGGCGAGGTCCCTGCGGTGTGTGTCTTTGTGAGTGTGGGGCCGTGTCCACTGGGCTGTGCTGAAGCTCCGTTACGCCCCGGTGCACTGGTCCGGACCGGCTGTCACTCATTTTGGTCCTTCCCCCTCCATCACAGGGGCCTCTCTGGTCCTACTGAAATACAAAGGCAAAAAACACAGAAAACTAGTTAGACTCTTCGTATAAATAAAATGTTGTCTGTGTTCTGTCTGACATTAAAAGCATAGGATGCAGTGTTTTGAAAAACAAGCCTGGTCCCACAGCCTGTCTTCTCTTTTAGTGCACTTCAGTGAGACAAAGTATAAGAATAAATAAAGAATAAACTTCATCCACCAATGATATAATTAGTTTAACTGTGTTTTTTTTTAATGCCTGAAAGATACACAGTGATTAGGAGACAAATGTTAAGGATATTTAAGGACATGATTGATAGTGTTTAAACTGTCTCTGAGGATGTATAGCACAAAACTCAACACTCAATTGGCTTATTGCCAAAATATGAGCATTCAAAATACAGCCTGTATCAACAAAACAGTCTGCATCTAGGCTGTGAGGAATAAATTCACACATAAATAGCAAATATACGGTTGTGGTAACTGATCTGTGGCTTAACTAAATCTAGAATAGAATTGTGATCAACCTATCCTTATCCTAAGAGTTTATATACCATTTTTCTTCACCATATTTACCTCTATTGTCTTTGACTTGGCACTTAGTCTCATGTTTTTAAACCAGATTAGCCAAACGGTGATGCCTTGGACTAGGTTTAATTTTATTGTGAGTCAAATGTAAATCTAAAATGGATACTTGGTGTTATCATGCTTTCCAATGGAATAGCTATAAAGAGGAAATGTAGGAAACTGTAATAATGAATGTAAATAAAACTGGACAGTTTTTTAAGTTTAATGTAAAGTGTCATTGTGCAGAAGGACGAGGGGTCAAACAGCAGCTGTCCTTGTTTGAAGTGTGAAAAAACGTAAATCGCAGCTTGAATTCTGGCCACTCGCCTGCATTATATATGAACACACACCAGCACTGTAAGGGCCTTGTGGAGCCTCAGATTTCTCTGTACTAACTTTAGAGCTACGCAACAGAAAGCACGGGCTGAAAAACAGACCAGATCCAAACTTCTGTCCAGCTAAATTCAAAGAGTATGACTCCAAAGACATTCGGAGGCTTTTCTGTGGAGTAATTGGCTCGTACAGTGCAACTCTAGGGATTGGCTTTGAATCTAGCATGCTGTCTAAAGTATGTACTGAGCATCCCCCGCAAACTACACTCGTGTCTGGTCCCAAATGGCCCCATTTAGCTTTAAGCTTCATGTTTCAGTGAAAGGAAGTACAAATACAGTGCAATCTTTTCGTAAATTCTTTGAATAAACCAGGTTTAAAGTGTCCCTAAGTATTAAGACTGTGTTTACCAGTTTCTGACATAAAGAGTCATATTTATTTAAAGAGTTTATCAATGTTTGGTCTATATGAGGATGTGAAAGTAATATTTGACAACATCTGAGCCACAGGGTAAAGTGGCAAAATGTATGTTTCTATTTCATACTTATCAGCTGTTTCTGTGAATATTTTATATATCATATTATTCTCTACTCCATAATATCACTTTGTTGTATTACACATTTGAGGCATAAGAATTTAATTTCTTGAAATATCATAATTACAAAGTAAAAAAGAGGACGAATGTAAATTTTGAGTTTTTGTTTAAATTAATTTTATTCATATTTTAAAATGTAACATTACAAAACATACCAGATGATATTTTTTGTACAAAATCTTACATTTAATTCTAAAAGTTGTGGTTCTATGATAACTTGTCAATAGGTCTGACAAGAACTAAACCAGTGACTTTAACATAATTATAAAAAATGGATTCTAACTTCTGTAGTCTGCACAACCCTGCTGTGAAATTGAATTTTGCATCCCTGGCTCCTGTAGGTCTATGCTGTTTGTTGGTACAAGGTCAGGAGTCAGACTGGGGGCAAAAATACATTAGAATTTAACGTTTGAGTCTGAAATAGGCCAAAGGCAGGTTCTGGGGACAGTCATATACACACATAAATCAGACCAATGCTAAAATGAAGAGGTTTATTGAGGGCTATGCACCTGTCCAAAGCTATAAATAAACCCGGGGCCCCTGGGAAGCCATGCCCTTGCTCTGTGGTCAGGGTGAAAGGCGGACCTGGTTTGAACATTATGACCTCAGGTGGTGCAAACCAACAAAAACAAGCACAATGACATTCAGATAAATAAAAACACATGCACTTGCAGGTGGATACAAAGACAATTGCATGTACCTTTTGTTCAGAGGACACTCAGCATTATTGTCTGCTTGGTTAGTTTGTCAAGTCTCATTATTACAAAAACATGAATGTAGCCAGAGAATGCTTTGCCCTAAAGACCCTACAGGGACTACGTTTGTGCTAAATGTGACATGAACTGTACAATTTATTCACAATGTTAGCTATGTGTATCTGTTTCTACACTCACCTAAAGGGTTATTAGGAACACCTGTTCAATTTCTCATTAATGCAAGAGTCTAATCAACCAATAACATGACAGTTGCTTCAGAGCATTTAGGGGTGTGGTCCATGTCAAGACAATCTCCTGAACTCCAAACTGAATGTCAGAATTTTGAGTGTGGCGTGGTTGTTGGTGCCAGACGGGCCGGTCTGAGTATTTCACAATCTGCTCAGTTACTGGGAATTTCACGCACAACCATTTCTAGGGTTTACAAAGAATGGTGTGAAAAGGGAAAAACATCCAGTATGTGTCAGTGCTGTGGGAGAAAAGGCCTTGTTGATGCTAGAGGTCAGAGGAGAATGGGCCGACTGATTCAAGCTGATATAAGAGCAACTTTGACTGAAATAACCACTCGTTACAACCGAGGTATGCAGCAAAGCATTTGTGAAGCCACAACACGCACAACCTTGAGGCGGATGGGCTACAACAGCAGAAGACCCCCCCGGGTACCACTCATCTCAACAGTTGAAGACTGGAAAAATGTTGCCTGGTCTGATGAGTCTGATTTCTGTGAGAAGTTCAGATGGTAGAGTCAGAATGTGTCGTAAACAGAATGAGAACATGGATCCATCATGCCTTGTTCCCACTGTGCAGCTGGTGCTGGTGCTGGTGGTGTAATGGTGTGGGGGATGTTTTCTTGGCACACTTTAGGCCCCTTAGTGCCAGTTGGGCATCGTTTAAATGCCATGGCCGACCTGAGCATTGTTTCTGACCATGTCCATCCCTTTATGACCACCATGTACCCATCCTCTGATGATACTTCCAGCAGGATAATGCACCATGTCACAAAGCTCCAATCATTTTAAACTGGTTTCTTGAACAGTACAATGAGTTCCCTGAACTAAAATGGCCCCCACAGTCTCCAGATCTCAACCCAATAGAGCATCTTTGGGATGTGGTGGAACAGGAGCTTCGTGACCTGGATGTGCATCTCACAAATCTCCAACAACTGCAAGAATCTATCCTCTCAATATGAGCCAACATTTCTAAAGAATGCTTTCAGCACCTTGTTGAATCAATGCCACGTAGAATTAAGGCAGTTCTGAAGAGGAAAGGGGGTCAAACACAGTGTTAGTCTGGTGTTCCTAATAATCCTGTAGGTGAGTGTATATTACCATGTGAGAAATGTGAGAAACCACATCATGTCCCTGCAGGGCTACTGTAGCTGCTCACAGGCATGTGTGGAACCCAAAACCTTTAAATTATTTGACACTTAGAAGAAGAAGTTTTATTTATATAGCGCCTTTCCGTAGCTCAAGTTTTATTAATCAACTGCTTAAACAAAACCAGAGAAACTCACTGTACTTATCTGTACATATCTATACATATCTTCACTGAATGCTGCATGTACTGTATATTTTAGCATAATTTTTCAGAAACCACTTTGGTCAACCCAGAGGAAAAATAGAAAAAGGTTGAGAAAGATAATCGATGAACAGCCATCAGCGCTCCACTGGGCCCTATTTCACAGATCAATGTGAGAGCATGTGTGTGTGGAGGGCTAATCCAGTTTTGATGAAAGCAAAAGTGGGGATAAAACTGGTTAAAGGCCAGGCGAGCTTCGGAAACACCAGAGTTATCATGTTAACAAAAGTGGTGTTGGTGGAAATTTGACTTGATTCACAGTCCACTGACCTCTGCTGTTTGAAGAGGCTTCCAAGTCCTTAACGTTTCTTCTAATTGTCAGATACAGTGTATGCATTTAGAGAAAATTAAAAAAAAGTCTGGGCTCAATTTCCATCTTGGAGCATTTTTCTGGATGGGCATTAGTAGAACCCCTTCTAAACTAAATCAACTCATCCAAAACAAGGTCATTGTAAAGGTTCAGTAGAGCAGTGTGTTCATAGTTAGTGACTGCTTTACTTAACTGTACTCCCCAATGTCTGTTAGTGACAACGAACATGTGTAAACCCAAAGTGAAACATCTGCGCGAGTCTGTTACGTCATAAGAAACATAACTGGGTTTTCATCAGCTGGTACACACATCTGCCTCAAGGAAGAGCTTACGATCACTTAATCTTTTTAGTCCATAACCTTTAAGTTCTAAACCTAACTTGAAGTGAGGACTAAAAGATGTCAGCAGCAAATCCTAAGTGTTAAAGGTGGGGCCTAACAAATCCTACGACATTCTACTGCTTTTCTTTCAGCACTGGGAACAGTTCATCAGAGCTGATTGTCCGACCCGTCCTGCCTTTGTCAAAGTTACTCAAACTTTTACCCCTGTCCATTTTTGACACTTTAAACCCATAAATTTAATGGTCAAACTGTTGTCTTGTGTCTAATATATTGCATTACTGACAGTTGCCATGACTGATTAACGTTATTTACGTCAACTGTAGGCGGACGTACTGTGTGTTGATGATCACAACAGCTTCCAGTAGCAGACGTTATGATCATTGAATACATATATTTTTCATATGATGGGATGAATCTTTCAGTTTTCTCCCTGTTTGTGAATATTTGTTACTAAAAACTTGTTGAATAATTACTTCATTCTGTTTCCTTCAGCCCCACTGTGAGTTTCAGAAAATCATGTTCATATTTGAATCCCCTTTTGAAATATTATAATACAAGCTTTTTTTTAAAGAAAAAAAAAATGTGTCATTCCAAAATAAGTTTAAATAGCATTAATCAACAAACTGTCCATACTGCCATACTTAAATACCTTAACCCTTTTGAGTTTTTGTCACGGAAAGTTCAAATCTCGATTATGATTTTAATGTGTGGAAATTGTGTACAACCCAGTCTCTGCTGCAGACGAACAGATGCGTGGATTTATACAGAAATAGCAACATATTTTTTTTATATTGGACTTGGACTTTTTTTTAAAGTTTTTGTAAACACCTTAAATGATATACACCCTAGTCTATGAAGACCCCTGGAGTTTCTTCATAACTCACCTTTTGGTTTAAAATAATGAGGTAAAAAAAATGTCTCCAAGGCAGTAGCTACATATATTCCTGAAAAGGGTTAGCAAGTTTCACACTAAAAGTACAAGTATGTCTTATTTAAATAGCTAGACATGACCTTTTCTTTTAAGCAAATAATGCAAGGTCAATGTGGAGCAAAAGTGTTCTCTATAGGGACTTACAGTAATATACATATAAACAGATGAATTTATAATGTTCTATCAGGGCGCTCAGGAATGAATAAAAGATGTTTTTTGGCCAAAACACTGATTAGACGGAAGAGGAGCCAAGCACCCTCTATAAATGCATTAATTACTTAAAAGTAGTGGAAGTTGAAGCCAAATGTTGGCCGGTGCCCACGACCTGAAGCACGACTGAGAGCAGCTTTTAGCGCTCAAGCTAATTTCAATCAAGTATTAAGTGAGCTCTTGGTGCCAAGTAAAGGGCCACTTCATCCTACACATTCACGCTATGAATATTTACACGGATTAAAGTGGCTTCTGCTTAAGGGAAATTATGTAGAGAAGCTGAGTGTAAGTGAGTGATGAGGAAGTTACAGTGAAAAGTTCAAGCTGTAAGACTTGTGTCTGGAGGGCGTGTGCGCTTTGTGTGCATTAGAGCGAGGGGGCGGATGTTTAAGTCCCACTGCATTAATGGAAGCCTTTAATAACAGCCTGACAGTCAGAGCTAACAGTAGGCATCGTCATTTGTCTTTGATTATGTCTCACAACAGATTAGTGAATTTTACACATGCCTTTGAAGGAACAGTCACAATAACAGTACATACGACTAAAGATCTGTGGAATACATGGACATTTTCTGTTTTTTCATTCAAGTCTTAGCCAGTCAATAACTTGGTGAAATCAAACACATTATAAGTTGACTTGACATCAAAGTAAAGGTTGTGATTTATTGGACTTTATTAGAAATATTAATTTCTATATCTTATTCTATGGGTCACAAGGGCTGCTTTGAGGAGAAGGGGACACTCTGGACAATCACCAACACACTTATACATGCATGTAGAAGTTAGCATGTAAAAGAAAAGCAGACTTTCACAGAAAAGTCATCACATCTATGGGTTTTAGGACTTTAGGAATAGGAAATGTTTATTTATTTCAATCATAAAAACTTGAGATTAAATGCAGCTAATGTTCTAAAAGAAGCTAAAGAGTATATGAGCCATAACATGTTGTACCAGTCTTTACTAAAACAAAATTATAAAAGAACTTGTAATTAAGAGATGCGTCAAATAAAACACAGTGGTTCAAAGAATGTGGATGAGAAAGTCCAAGTTGATAAAGGGGCTGATTAGCTCAGCTCTTTTCCTGCAGCACCCTCTTTTGTCATTACTTTATTATTTAATACACATGTTCAATAAATAATTATGTGGAAATTTCTCTATTCAGCGCCGCTTTGAATTGACAAATGCCTTGGACACGTTCCCTTAGCCTTGTAAAAAAAATAAAATAAAAGCCCAAAATCCATAAAATTTGTCAGCACAAGATGATTAGCTGCCGGAGAATGCATGTCCTGCATTTTCAGCGATGCTCACTTCTTACTGTGGAGAAACAGACGCTCGAGGCTGTAAAACACACACATGTAAATGAGCTCTGAGCTTTGAGCCGACTGTGAACATGCATCTGTTTTATGCTGTGAATAAACACATTCTCTTGTTCCGCTCAGGGATTTCCGTCTGTAACAAAAAAGTGCAACTTGTTCCTCTGAGGTTTACGTTGTGACAGGCTTAGCATCATTAACCTCGAACAAACCTCTAGCTGTGTGTTTTATGGTTATTAGAGCCCATATCTTAGGTAATAATAATTAATGCTTTTATTCACAAATGTTTGGGTTTGTTTGCTTTTAAATATACTAATATTTTTAGGTCATAATTTAAAAATGGAGTATATATAATTTATTAGCAAACAAACAACACTAAATATGAGAACTGATGGAGTTTATCCAAAGATGATATCTCTCAGCGGTCCCCAACCTTTTCTGCGCCACAGACTGGTTCAGTGTCAGACAAAATTTTCACCGACCGGCCTTTAAGGTGTGGCGGATAAATACACAAAATAAAAGGATTCAAGCAGCATAAAAACTGTAATATTTTCTAAATATATTAATAAACGTGGTTTTTAAAGCAGGATGCTTGGTCTCCAAAGTGGTGAAGCAGTTATAAAGGCTTCAGTGCCTCACATATTCTGCAGAGCGGGCTCGGAGCAGGATTCACCTGACACTATAAATCCATATTATAAGTAGGACTCTTGGTATTGTCTGTTAAATGCAGCCTACTTTGTCTTGGAAGTCGTAGACTCTTCTTCTGTCTCCTCACTGGGTCTTTTCCTTTTGCGAAGAAACTTTCTAAAGACCTTTGTTTTTTAGTCATTTTGCTAACGTTAGCTTGTGGGTTTCATTTTAGCATCAACGTATTCCGTGACCGGGACAAGCGTCAAGAGTGAGTCATAGACAGATGTAATAGAGGGAATCTGGTCATTTTTCAAAATAAAACATCGTTCTGACTCAGATAATAAATAATAATGTAAGTTATATTCTTTCTTTGTGACCCGGTACCGGTCCGCAGCTCGGGGGTTGGGGACGGGTGATATCTCTGACAGAATCTGTGCATAGATGTCTTCAATAGGTAAAAAAGATGTCTCTTTGTAGGCAGGTGTTTTCCTCTGAAGAAGGACAGAGGCAGTGGATGAAAACATACAGTAGTCCATGTCTGACACTTTGTAATTGTATGTGCCCAAAAATGTCATCCTTGTGCTGTTTTATTCAATATGCTTTAGTTTGTAGCAGGTAGAAGCCAAAATGACTCAAGTTAATAAACACACTTTATCCATGTTGTTCAGTTTACTCAGTGCAGCAGAGTCATGCAAAAGCTAACAATTAATGCTCACACTATTCATTCACTCCACAGTCACACCCTGGTAGAGGTTAACTTCAACTTTTTTTTCAACAAAATTTTTAATTATTTATTGATTGCTGACATTGTCATCGACATTAAACCTTGTCGGCCTACTCTGATCTTTTGTGAGGACTCTGCATGTCCTTCACATTAAAAACACATGCAAATGTAGGTCATTTGGCAATCCTAAAGTGTTCCCAGTGAATGGATGTACGAGTGAATGGTTGTCTGTCATTGTATATGTCTAAATGTCAATCCTGGGACCAACTGGCCACTGTCCAGGATGTACCCTGCCTAAGGCCCAAACCTTCTGGGATAGGCTCCAATCGCCTGCGACCCCTAACGGGACAAAGTGGTAGAAAAAGAACGAATGATTAACATTGAAGTATTTTTATTTGCAATCTATCTGATGAGCATCTGTAGTTATATTTGCATATGGCTGTCAAGTTTCATGGCTATGTTCGATTATATTGATCCTTATAACTACACCTTGGTAGTGGAATGGGAAATGTACATACAGTATATTTGCTTTACCCAATGTTAATGTCTATATAGCAACAGAAATAGTTTTGTAATAGATTTCTGCCCTTCTGTCATTTTTTCCTCACTTGAAAGTACATCTAACACAAGAGTTAGCATCTCAAGCACTCACTTACTCGCTGCGTTTTTGTGTACGTGTGTACGTGTGTACTGTCCATGTGGACCGACATTAGTCTTCAGCAGTCTTCCACAGACACTCATCACATCTGCTGTTTACAGCGTTTGACCGGTCTGGGCGTCAAAGTGAAGTATGGCCGCTCTGCTCGCAGTAACTCTCCATCTCTCCTTCGTCGTGAGACACAAACCACAGCAAAATTAATAATCACTGACTCTGACGAAGAAGATGTTTTGCAAGTCTTGTCAAAAAAAAATAAAGCTTTGTCATACATGTCAACCCCAATGAACACATAACTTTTTATGTTTCAGTCTTAAAATGATTATTTTTCACATTTTTGAAAACCATTTTAATGCAAACCTCACATTGCTGACTATTTCTGAATTTATGCATAATATGTTCAGCAGAAATATTGTGGACAGTGTCTAATTATTCTTAAATGGACATGTGTTGAGAAAGTCTAGAGAAAAGAATATAGAACATAAAGAACTGGATAAATATACCACAGACACAGAATAAACTGCCTCTGAACAAAATTAGATAGATGCACAACCATCAGAAATGTGAAGTATTGAATAAAGTCTGACTCATTTTTGACTTGGTAACAATTGGTCTGACAAGATTTGTGAATAAACATAATTAATGCAGAGTAAGTTATAGCTCGACAAACTAAGGGACATTATTACTATCGTTGTTTTGTACAAATCTTTGTCTTAAAAGAGCATTCACCTACACATTTTGTAATGTGTGAGGAAATATTACCTTTGGATGGATAAACGAGAGGCAAGGTAAGGCATGGTTTGAGGTGAAGGGTCAAGTGCTTAAGGTCAGGTTTAGAAAAAGAAAGTCATTGAAAAGTAAGTGTTTAGTTTAAAGAAGGTTAAAGTGAATTACAGATACAGATTTAAATGAAGGGTTTATTTTCTGGTATTTTCTTTTAGCCAGTCTTCTAATCACAAATGTAGTTTCTTTAATATAATCATAAGAGCCATTACTCGCTTCTTGAATCTGGGGTTTGTAGAAAGATCCTGATTTGGACTAACACCATACAGTACATTTCCTATAAGAAAGCTCATGGCAGTGCGGTAACTTGGGTTAGAGACTTGTAAGAGAAAAGAAATGAACCAGGAGAGATCAACCCTGTTCACAGAGGTGAGGGCAGAAAGTGAGACAGAGGCAAAGGAGAGATGACGACAAAAGAGGAGAACGAGCTGAGAAAATCTGATCAAAAGTAGAAAAAGAAAGTGTGACGGTGAAAGAGTGAAGAGAACCAGGCCTGGTGCCCTGTAGCTCCACTGGAGGAGGGCTAGGCCTGTGACTGGACCTAATGAGCAGCACAGAGAGGAGTGCAGCTGGGCTGAAGTGAGCATAAAACCCACTGTCCTCAGTCCTCTGGATGTGTCACTGAGATTGTGTGAAGTTATGAGTGATGGCCCTTCAATGTACAGTGTATTTTTGTCACTGAGACGAGAGATCTTTTCAAGACCCATTAGGTAATACCTGTTGGAGTGAGATTTAAAGGTGCAATATGCTCCTTCTCTGAGGTTTAGAGACTGGTCATGTTTACAAAGAGGGACAAAAGTGCAAGAGCATTTAAATACAGCAGCAATATCCACATCACTGTCATACTTTTACTATAAAAAAATCTGTCTGTAAATGTAAATGTTACTTCTTATTTACTGTCAATAATAAATCTGTGTCTTGTATAAACGCAGTGGGGAACAATAAAGGAAATGATATGTATTTCAGCAAAATTGTATATTCTGACACACAGTGCTGTCCTTTCAGAGTATCCCAGTGTTAAGCTTGTGCAAATAGTCTGTTTGGGCGTCAAAAAATGGTGGTAAAAAAAAAGCTAGCAGCAAGTAAAGACCTGGATTTATTGAGTAGCCGTATAAATGTTTGTTGGCTCAGTAAGAAAGAGGACTTGTATATGATTAGTGTTCTTCATTACTGCTTGGGTTAACAACAAAAGTGCACCTACTTTATTTAGATTTAATTTAATGGAAACAAACTCCAATGACATCTGTGTTATTTTGTGTTTTGTAAGGTTTGTGATGGTGAAGGTCCAAAGCTTTGTGTCCCTCATCTTTGTGCCAGTTATTGTCTGTCCAACTTTCAAAACTTCGACTTTAACCAGCACGGCAGGCTGCGGTGTATTTTTTGAGGGTGTTAATGAACGCTGAGACCTCCTCTCTGTGTGAGCATGTGGGAGCTTGTTCAAAAGGCAGCAGCTGAAAATCTGATAAATAAACCAAGCTGTGTGGCCTGTCTACGTTATATGTCTATTCATGTCTTAAAGTTGGTTTGACAGCTCTGATAACTAACACGATTCATCTGATTTCATTTGGACAGAGTTACCGAGAGCTGCCAAAACATGACATGTGAGCATATTTATTCATGCACACGGCGTCCTGGAGAAATAGACATTGGGTAAATTCAAATCGGAGGTAGGGCTGGTTATTAATGCAGGACTGACAGCGGTGTAATCCGGAGCAGGATTAACATGCTAATAGCAACAGGACCTCATCAGGAACTTGACAAAACTAGTCCCCTGACGTTTGTATGCGCTTGAGAGAGCATTTAAATGAGTGTCACAGCCGCGGTGTGAATGTCACTGCGTCTTGTGGTTTGTATGAGCGTCCTGGTGTCTCCAGTGAGTTGTTTTGTGATTCAGAGCAGCTCTACACTCAAGTTTCTGACAGTCTGTTAAACCCATCAATGTACAAAGATACCTTTTTTTTCTGATGTTCTGATGGGTTGTGCACAAACTGTATTTCTTTGAAAAATATACTAATGTGAGTTGAATTTAGTTGTTTTTGTAAATCACATAAACCTTGGTGTGACCTTTTTGAAATGGTCTCCTGCTTTGTGACTTCAAACCTGGATATATAACTTTGCTGAAAGAAATTGAGTTTGGTTGAGTATTCTCATTTCAGGTGAGACACTTTTTCTACTACTGGTAATATAATGTGTGTTTTATAGATTAAACTGAGAGATGGTTAGTCTGGTCCTCTCTACACTCTACAGAATAATCTTGAGATTTTGATTTTTACTCAATCATGGTGTGTTTTAGTGTTAGAAACCAGCCTTAAAGCAACAACATTAAACAGTCTTTCCTCATCACATAAGATTACTCTCACCACTCGCTCACGATTCTTTCTCCACTGAAAATTAAAAAAAACTGAACTGTAAAAGTCCGGTCTCAAAACATTGTCTCTCGATCAGACTCTGAGTCTCCAGTAAAAATGTCTGAAACATAAAGTCCATCTGTGTCTGGTCTCTGTGACTGTCATGTCTCAGACCCACTCTCTTCTTTGTTTAAGCCTGGTTTCTAACACTAAAAAAAATAAAAATAACATAATAAAGTTGCGTTATCTATATTGAACACTATTAGATATAAATCAATCAACTTCATCAAGTCCATATTAAGAAAGTAGTTTAGCGATTACTTAAAGTAGTTACGTGGAACAAGTTGACGTGACATTTTTAATTAAATCTCAAGATTATTTCTTAGAGTGTACTTATTCAGCTGTTTGCCAATAAATAGAGGTATACATTGTTTCCATCATTTCATCATCTAATATCTCAAAATGTAAAACATAACTAATCTGTTTGAGTTTGGTTTGGCAATGGTTTTAACGAGTCTTGGCAGAGAATAAGGTTCTCATGTTCTGTTCTTACTGACCTTTAAGATAAATGGTGTTAAATCTGTTGGTTAAGATTACATTAAATTTACCCAGCTATGTCGTAGTGCGTAATGAAGTTGTTAGAATGAAACGAGCAATAGAGACCTGTCGGTGTGAAAACTAGATTAGGATTTCTAAAATTCAGATGCACTCAAATTGGCCGGCTTCCCTCTGCCTGCAGTGGAAATTGCTTTGCAGGTCCAGACTCATTTACCAATGTGGACAGGGCTAACCTTGTTCGTGTGTGAGGCCAAACAAGGCTTAGCAGTTTATTTTATTTGACCAGTGGCTAACGGAGCCAGTCTGGTCCAAAGCCAAACAAAAAATGACATGAGTCTGTCTGGATCTGGGCCACTCCGGCTGCACAGGTTTGTTATAAAACACTCCACTTAAGAGTTAAATCGTGACCAGTCGTGGATTCTTCTCCCGACAGAAGCCAGACAGAATGTGAGTCGGCTCTATTTTCTCATAATGGGAGGTTTTATTCTAAGTCATTGTGTCCACAGTTGTTCTGTGGCTCTTTCCTCTTTATCCACTCGGTCTATACCTCCTTCTTTAATTCCCTTTGACTGCTACTTCCAGTTGTTTCCATCACAAGTCTGTATGTGTCAATCTAGTCTGCATACCAATCTCCACAGTCCAGCCCCAGCATCACCTCTGTCTAAACCCATTCTTTCTCAAGAGCGCACACATCGCACCGTTTTGTCAGAGTGTTTCTTGAATTGTGCGTTTGAACTTGTGTTGTTTGTGTGTCTGTGACTGCTGCTGGAAGTAACCACTTCTGACGGCTCTCTCTGTGTTCTCTCAAGCACAACGAGAGGTTACAAGGCTGGTCCTTTATTGATTCATGTTGGAGATAATTAAAGTTACAATAGTCTGACAGGAAAAGACTCACGTTCACAGGATGGACGTTAATGGAGGAGTGCGCACATCCAGAGTAGTAACTGCTGAACACATCATTTAAGCTCTTTTGCCACTTTGTCACTGAGTCAGTTTCTTTCAGCGACTCACTTTGACATTTCTTTCTGACTGACTCGCCCACACACAATAGTGCTCACTACTTAAAACTGGATTAGTTTTCTCTCTAATTCCAATTTTTTGTCTATTTTGGTGTTACAATAGTATCAAACAAAAAAGAAATAATAGAAGAGACAGAAAGATTGCAAGGTTTTTGCAGCGATCAGTAGCATTTGTTGTTAACAAAAGTTTATATAAACAAATAAATATATATTAAATAAATTCAGCCACTGGTCACAAACCAAACTTTACTATCAACATGGCTAATGTAAAGTTAAATACAATTCCATTCCTGCTTCTAGATTTCACTTAAACAGCCTATTTCCACAGTTGTCTATTCTGATTGGATAAAAGGTGATGATACACATAAATGTATTCTGTTTGTTGAAAAACAGAGGAACTGGAACAAATATGTAACTGTCTCAACACTTTTGGAACAATAGCTCTTTGAATTTACAACCATGCTCCATCTTTATATGTGTTCAAAAAAAAAGAAAATGTGTTTGAGTTAGACAATCAGTAATTTTAAGTATTTCAAACCCGAACCTCGTTGCAGTAACACACTCTTAGAATCCTGCACATCTCAGAAACTTTTCTCCCAAAGGGACTGAAAGCATTCACAAACAGGCCATTATTCAGCCATTTTATGTTTAAGTCTCTTACCACCACTGAGCATTCTCACACATTCATGCAAGGACGGTATTTGCCCAAGGACACACCAACAGAATGAGGGGGGCAGGACTTAAACTGCAAACCTTCTGGGGTATAGGACAAAAAAAATCTTACTGAAGCAAGCATCAGGGTCATTTTAAGTGGGATTGAGGTATTCAGCTGTAGACCTTTTGACCCACAGCACTTCAGGTCTTCACACCCAGAGCAGCGTTTGAATCATTTCACGTGTCGACCTGGAAATACCTGAGATGTTTAATCAAAAATGAAAAGGGCATTGAAAGTAGTTCCTCTGAAGATAGAAACACTTAAAGCCAGAACTATGAAGCACCAAATGCACTCTTTTAATCTTTTTTAAGATGTTTCTGTCTGTTTACAAGTCACTGCTCTTCTGCTCTCTGGCAATCAGGGAAAGTTTTATAAAACACTCTAAAAGAAAACACCGACACACAACCTCTTGACCCCTCTATCAGCCGATTACGCAACATGTACTTTTCCATAAATTAACTGGATTTACTGTTGCTGCAGTTGTTGCTGTGACCGTGTGCTTTCTTTGTCAAAAACTGGTCTGACATTTAGCCCACTCTTTTTCCAACTCGAACCACAACCCGCTCCCTTGAGTCAACAAACTAAACCGTCTGCACAGTACATCTGGCTTCATTTTGCATTCATAGTGTATTTTATTAAAAGAAGCTCAAATGTGAACACTTCTTTTTATATTTATCAAGTTGTCTTCTTTTCACTTTCTACTTTTAAAACAGCTTACTACTATCTTGTTTTGCCTTTAAAAAAGAAATCTCTGCCTGCCTCAACTCTTTTTACTGTTTGGGTCACTGACAGATGGAGTAAATAGTCATTAAGCTGGATAAAATGAACACCACAGTCAAAACTTTATTGTCCATATTATTTGGTCTAATGCTTTTCTTCGAGGCCTATTGTGTTACTTATCTATGTCATTATGTAACTGGGAGCCAGGCTGAAAATAGAGTTAGCGCTTTCATGAGAGAAATATAATCTGTGGCTTAGGAACTCACTAACAAGATGACTGACACTTATTACAAAAACACTGCTGAAAATTGACACTTTAATGCTGTATTTTAACCATATCTGTTCCTATATTATCCGTGCTCATTGGTGTGGCAGTAATAGCATTTATATATTTAGCCCCTGAGTTTGTTTTTGTGTGTGTTGGGTGCATGGGTGCAGATGACATATGGCTTTAAATAACATAATGGGAATATTTAGGGATCGTGGCATGTTAGTTGACAGTGGATTTGATATGAGTTAACTAAGAGACAAGCAATAGCCCACACGGCTGAGCGCATACATTTACATAAGCAGTGAGTCACTGCACCCACTCGCACAACCACGTTCACACACACCTTCGTTTTACTTGGCTTTCTCGGCACACAACAAGTTAACATGATATAAGCCTCAGATGCACACAGGAGAGAAAATACTGTTCAGCATAAATATGTGCTTGGCAAAATTGAGAGAACTTTAGTACACAGACCTTAGCTCATAAAGCACGTTGTGTCTATCTCTTGAGCGCACAGTTGAACACAGTCGTGATGAGTGGATGTTATCTAAGTGAGCGGTAAACAGACTCTTTAGCTCTGGCCTCAGGGTGTCTTCCTTTGGTTTGTGACTCTGTAGCTTCTGTCGTCCTGCGTTAGCTCACTTTGACATAAACGGCTTTAATAGCTACGACCGGCCCTTGGGGGATGGAAATGTTGACATGAGAAAGTCATGAGATTCTGTTTTAATAAGTGTTATCAGAGGCAGGGGTCATGTTCAAGTGCATGGAGTCAGAGCCAAACATTTAGGGCTCTTGTCAACGCTGTCTTTGAGAATTTCTGTTTTTAATTTCTGGGCCTCTATTTTTCTACAAAAATTATGTACATAATTATGTACAGTATGAACAAATGATAGATAGTAGATTGCTTTTGTTTTTTCAGGGCTTTTTCTCAATGGATAGGTCGAGTAGTGGATGTGTATACAAACATTGCATGGACATTAATGTGCTTTTCCAGGCTCTTTGTGGCCTATGTGACAGTAAAACCTAAAACCTGGCTAGTCTACAGTTCTGCTTTACTTTCCTTCTTTGACATCTTTTGACTTTCCGACCCATTGAAGCACTCACTTCATCGTTCATGTTCTTCTAAACATTAAAACTATGTCTTAATCTATTATGAAAGTGTTATTTCCTCATCAAATATTTGTACTATTCTTCCATATTTCTGGAACATGAAGAAAGAGTTGCATTTGGCTGATGACCAGGCTGAAATAAAACCAGGCTGCTTGTGTAATGTTTGCGTTTGAAGTGAACTAGGTCGTATGTGCTGTCATCCAGAAGAATCTGCCCTGAAACGCATGAACACACCATAACCTTCCAACTTTCAACCTGATTAATATTCACCAAACTAATGACAACGTTAGTGAAGTGCCACTGTATCGGCAACATGAGACGTGCTGAACGCTGTGATGTGATCTCATTATGATGCTACGTTGCACTTTGGCTAATTACACTGTTCAAAATAATTCAGCTCGTTCCAGTAGGTGTCATATTACATTTGTCAAACAAAAGTTAGGAGCAAAGTTTCTCTTTAAACAACACACTTTTCGTTTTTGTTCCACCCCATCGTTAAAGAACAGTAATTGGCAGTGGGCTGTTATTTTGTGAAGGCAAATTTAATTAAATGTTACCAATAAAGACAAGCATTTTAATTTTGGTCTCTATTTAATTTGTCTAACTGGCACTTAATTGGAAAAAAGGTAGTTTACCAATTAACATTCCATTGATTTGAGTAACTATTTTAATTTGGGATGTCATGTCCAGATATTAAATACTCTCATCTTGTTATGTGCATCTGACTTTGAACATTTACCTCCCCCTAGCCACAGTACACTGTAAAGTAACATTTAAATGTGCAGTTTGTGTAATGTTGCTGCAAATAATTGAACAATATAGAACACTATATTTTCTATAATCACATCACACAAGTAAAGCTCCATAAAAGCCAGAGGTCAGAGCTCTATTCGATCTCTTACTTCCTGCTCCTACAGTGGCCCGGAGACGACAAACTGAGCGCTGCTGAAAAAGAAGCACATTTATGTTTCTTGCATTAAGGTTGTGAACGTTTATGAACTGAATAACTCTACCCTCATATATATATATATATATATATATATATATATATATATATGCAAATCTCCTAAAAAACACTTGATCAATTACAACAATGTGTCTTTATATATTTTCAAATACAGGCAGAAATCATGGCTTCCTGTCCTGTGTGTGATTTAATAAAGACAGAGAGGCTTAATGCAGAGCATGGGTTGGCTAATAAAAAGTTATAGCATGTAACCTTTATTTCTCTCAACCAAATGTTTTTGTTGTTGTATATTATGTAACATTTTTCTTTCTATGTCTTAAATATCAACGACCTGGGCTTAATTTCCCATCCACCATCTTAACAAACAAATAATAAAAACCCTTTTAAACCTATTTTAATTCTAGATTTCTTATTTATATATTTGCCACTTATTTACAAAATACTTTTACACTACTTTTTGACTTTTCGCTTTCATATTTTATTTTTCCGTTGACATGTTTTATTGCCGACAGTCTTGTCTCTGTGCAGCTGTCAGGAGCCATAAAACATCCTAATGCACATTAGATGGGTTTCCACCAGCTGCTGCCATGAACCTCTTTCCTGAATAACAACTCTATTCATCTCACTGGAAGACACCATTTGAACCTTGACTGGAAGTACTTAGTTAAGACGGATTTCAAACTGTTTTCTCTTTACTTTAAACCTCTCAAGGCAAGGAAGAAGCTTTTATTCGATATAGCAACACAGAGTTCTATGTGAGTCTAAAGGAGGCCAAAGTGCTCCTCTGAATATTGTGTATGTTTGTTTCTATTAGCTACTGCAGAAATGACTTCCTTTTACTAATTTTCTTTAATGTGCAAGGAAGTGTATATTACTTATATGACAACCACATGTCATAGAAATGTTGTTGACAACAATGCAGAAATAGTATATTAAGAGTATAATAAAGAGTCTGAATGCTACAGTGACTGATGTCAGACGTCATTGGTTTGATCAGATTTATACGAGCCAGTTGTTGATTAGTGTAAATCTGTCTGAGAGAACTTAAGTTGTCATTTCAATAATTAATAGTATGGATAACCGCGGTGTTTGTTAGCAGAGACGAAGGCAGGCTTGTTGAGTGTAACGTTCATGAGCGCAGGTATTCACAGACATATGAGCACATCCATGTTGTTCTCACACTGCCCCCTTTTCTCTCTTTGTCTTATATTTACATTATGCTAATTCTCTGACACTGAACATATGTTTGTTTCTGTGAGATGCAAAAAGGGGAGGGGTTGGACTCATTTCGAAACAAGATCACGGCTTAGGACCAACTCAAATTATCTTACTGTCACATTTCAGGAGTTGTAATGGTCTTGAAATTATTGTTAGTTCTCTCAGTTTTTAAAATGGGCCTGCTATAGTTAAAGATAATCCATATTTTTTATTTATTTATTAATAATTAATTCTGAGTGACAAACCTGAAGGTTGACCTAGATTAAGGGTGTTATGTTTGTGGTTCTCAAATATTAGTGATCAGTATTACCAATAAAAAGGTCCTCGTCCCGTGGACAGGAACGCTACAGGAGGTCAGTCCAGCTGAAGTGACTGTGTCAGTGATTTAGGCATAATTCTAATAACCTCATATCTAAGAGCCTTCATATAAACATTATTTTTTATTTAATTTACATTTAATTTAAATGCTGTTTAGTTTAGTAATGATGATTGGACGAAAGATTAGGACTTATTATCAACTCTGCAGCTCACTGACTGTACATCTTCTTAGTGACCTTTGTACCTAGTGCTACCAGGATGCTCATGGGCACAGTGGCTCAGTGGTAGCGCGGTTGTCCCGCAACCGGAAGGTTGGTGGTTTGATTGCCACTCTCCTCACAGTTCATACTGTCGTTGTGTCCTTGGGCAACACACTTAACCCAGCTTGTCTCCAGTGGTGTTCCAGCTGTAACACCTGTGAATAGAAGCCTAATGTAAGTCGCTCTGGATAAAAGCGTCTGCTAAATGAATAAATGTTGCTTTCACTTTTAGATCAGTACTTACATCAACTGTTTCCTCGTGTGTGTGTGTGTGTGTAGGGAGTGTTAAAAACAACCTGCAGCACCAGGAAAACTAGGAAAAAAACAGAAATGGAAATAGCACTAATAAATTAATCAATAGAGAGATAATTAGTCTTTATCGCCCCCTTGTTGTTCAGAGCTTTTATTAGATATGAAGAGGAATCAAAGTGATCTCATTAGAGCAGAGGGATAAACATTCACTATCAGGTCTGTGTCTCCACGTGCAACACAGTCTCTATGGATCTGTAAATCCTGCATATGTGCAGTTGCCGTCACAAAAATACAGGATATTAACTTTTTGAGTAAAAAGAAGGACAGTGATTGCATTTTTATTTAGTTAAGAAAAAAACTTTGTTAGTATATTACCTATAGTAGATTTGTCTGAAGGACTTGCCAGGTAGAGCTCAATAAAAGCAATCATTAGAGTCAGGGAAAAAGCATAAAAATAAGACACAATCATACCAAAGATCGATGCTATACACGTCTTTTCTGTGTTTTATTGTGGAGGAGAAGCATGGCTAGTTCAAAGACCTATGGCTTCTGTCTGAAGGGGATTTTCTTTGCCTATTGTATTTCCCCAAAAAATCTAAGAGAAGGGAAAAGTTGTGAATATCTGCACTTTTTCTATCACATATGAAAGTTATGGCTCCCTTTAAGCATATTCTATTGGTATATGCATCAGCTTTACAGATGACGCAGGTAAAAGCAACACAATTTAACAGCAAAGCAACATGACAAAGTGAAAAATTAAAATGATTTTAAAGTTAAGGCTGTCTGATGTAAAAGATTAGATTTTAAAATAGATTGAAACTGATCAATAGAGCAATTGTGAGCCACTGTAACATATTTTCTGCTGCTCTTCTAATTGGCAAAAACTGTAGCAGTGACAGTTACCTCCTACAAATCCCTACAAATGCTCAGGCAGAAGAAGAATATGGTTAAAGTTAGGAAGTGCTACATCTTTCCATCTCATCTTTTTTTTACAAAAATATAACTAAACATGCTTCTTATCTTGCTTCCCTCTGGCTCCAGCTCCAATGTTTTGCACAGCTTCCTTTTACTAAAGAGATTTAAATGAACAAACGCAGCGTCCATGCAGAGCTGACAGCAACCAAACAAGACAGATGAAGAACAGCCAGGGTATTAAGTGATTTTACTCATAAAGGAATGACATCCCCCATTACAAACGCTTCAAAACAAATTGAAATGCTTGTGTGTCAAAGCATATGTCTAATTAGAAATGGGTGTGTATGTGCCGTGCCTAGGGTTTGCAGCGGAGTCTAATGTGGTGGAAAATGGGTCTTAGCCGGGGCCATGAAATAACGATGAGGCTGTGTGACTTAATCATGTTGACACTGAGCGCTCTCTTCATCTGCCGCTCATCGCACTGACAGACACAACCGCTCGGCTGTCTCTCCTCCTGCCTGCTGTGATAAACTCCAACTGTCTGCAGCGGACAGGCTCTTTCAGTTCACACATCACTTTTTTAAAGGCCTGAACACACTCTTAAAGCACAATTTATAACAAGTGCAACAAATGCAACAAATGCAGCTTCACTTAAAGGTTAAAGTGTAAGTTGAACTAGTAGACTAATCGGGTTTGTACTTTCTTGTTGATATTGATATTTGTGTGTGGTTCGGTGCTTGTGTCCAGGTGGCTGTACGTTCGAGGAGTCCTACAGCAGCTGTGGCTACAGTGTCTCTCTCGGGACCAATGGATTTACCTGGGAACAAGTCAACTCCTGGGAGAAGCCCACCATGGACCCGGCCCTTCCCACAGGTAGGACTCAAACAATTCCACTTTTTCCACAAATAGCACTTTTTATAAACTCCAGAAACTCAAGCAGAAAGCTCTGGAAAATACATGGACGAATCTTTAGGTTGAAAATGATAACAGCTGAGTCTCTCACCCTTTCCTCTTCGGCTGTAATATCTTCTCTCTCGTGGTCGGTTGGAGTTTGTAGACTGATGGAAGTGCGTGTGTTGTGACTCAGCTGGCCTTTCATCTTATTATCTCCCACAGTCTATCTCTTCCTGTCACTGAGACACTTTGCTTTATCAATCACCTTTTGACTTCATTTGATTGACACGTAGCACTTTTTATAAACATTCCAAACCCTTCTGACAGCCAGCATGTTAAGACCCGAGACAAGCAACCAAGTCATTTATTTATCCTCTGATCCGACAAATCAATTTATTTTAAATTTACCCAGTTAACCTGCTTAAAACATGGTCAATCACCAAAAATATTACAACAACAACAATCGCATTGAGAATTTGTTTTATTGGTTATGTTTATAAAAATGATAACAATAAATTTAATTTATTGTTATTATTTCTCATTTAAAAGCACAATCATGACAGATTATTCTATTAAAGTGTAATTGTTCAAAAGTAAATAGACAAGTGGATATTTGAATTAAAACATTAAAACTCCATAAACCTTAGTTGGGCCAAACAAACCCAACACACTCTGAGCATGGTTCTGTGGAGGCTGGCACCTTTAGATGACTTTTATTATGAACAGCTTTTTAGAAAATTCTCTTTAGAGCTATTGTATCTAACGTTAGTCTGGGCTTGTATATCTTTTTCTAAATGGTACCACCTCTAAAGTGGACCAACACTCTTTCTTTGTGTACGACTTTGAAAAGTCCTATGTGTTTCATGTTCCATCCCTTGCCTTAACGGTCTCGGGCAGTCCTTATTAAAAGAGAAACTATAAATCATCCTACAACATACTAGGCCTACATGTGTTATTTTGACCTTTCTTTCATGTATCTTTGGTTCTAGTTGTATCTCTGATTTGCAGAAATGTCAGATTTCATTCAAACAGAACCCACAAGGCAGCTGCTGTGTACATTTTTCTCTCTTAACCACTTGTACATCTGTCTGAGTATTGAACTCCTCGCTACATCTCTAACCAGTCGTCATTTCATTCCTTTTACACCCTCCCACTCCATCTCACCAGATATTACCTCTAAGTCATGTCAATTACTTCTCTCATACATCATCATCGCCGGGCGCCTCTCGTGTCAGACGAACGGTGAAAGCGCTCTGTCAGCTGCAGCTTTAACTGGCCACGTCTCAATCTCATCCCCAACATCTGACACGAGTGAGCGCTCTGTCTCTCCTCCTCTGTCTGTACGTGGTGTGAGTGTCAGTTATCCGTCGCAGTGATGGTCCGGGGCGATGCTTGTCAGACTGATAGCCATTGTGCCCTCTAAACCCTGCTCAGAGTAGACGAGATATGAAACAGACATCGTGCTGGCAGCTAGACATCTGAGAAGACTGGACTGTAACTCTGACTTTGCCTAAAGACTGCAGTAATAGTTCCATACTGCACTGCTTCACTGCGGGCCAGACTTTACTAAAGTGCTGCTCTAACAAATAACACCCAAGGCATACAGTCTTTTGGTGCAACATCAAATACTTCATGAATAAATGCAAAAATGACAACCACTGAAGTGCACAGCTTGTCTATTAGCCTCATCTATACTATTAAGGCACATAAATAAAAGCATTAACTAAACCACAGCTTACAAATGAAAATGTTTTTTCTTATTGCTCAGAAGTTGTAGATAAAAACACAAGCAGAAAACAAATTCAATCTCGTTTGCATTTGGGAGTTTACATTTAAAACTATTAATATTCAAGTTGTTAATTGAATTGGGCTGAGTAGTTTTTGGGGCATTTTTGAAATGCTGATGGCAATTACACAGCTCACATGTGGACAGTCAAAGCATGTGAACAGCTATGGTGCCATGCTGTTGTCAATTAACAAACCCAGAGGAAACAGGTCTGATGGTGATCTCACTTAAAAACGTACGGCACAAAATCAGTTAAGTTCAGAAATGCCTTAACCCTTCTTTAAAGAAAGAAGACTCCAGCACTCCTGCACTTCTCCTCCAGCAGTGCTCAGTTTGTCCTCTCTGGGAAGCTGTAGGAAGAAGAACAGAGAGTGATGGTGTTTCTTCTGGGTTTTGTGAAGCTGGGTTTTAACTGGTGAACGTCCTAAGTGTACCTTGGACACAAAGCAGCTGAGATAGATTTGTTAAAAGTTTAATGTACATGTAAAATATTATTCCTGTGCATTTTGAAACCAATCCTGAAGACTTTTAACCTTCAGTCCTTTATGTCATGTACGTGTTGGGCTTTAGGTCAGTTGCAATAGGTTTTAACAGATGCTCTTGTGCTTCTGCTAAGACTAAGTAAGAAAAACCCTACATAGTGCAGTGTAGAAGACTGTTAGCAGTTTGTGAATGTTTGATTGAAGTATAAAATAGGGCATTTTTTGTTTAGTGGTTGTTTTGAGTGCTTAGATTTGACTAACACAGTGATTTCAGAAAATACAGCTTTGTTTCTGGAGTTGAAGCCTGGATACTTTCTTCAAATAGCACTAAATACGAGGTGAAAATATGCCTTAACAGTAAAATCTCTCTGTCAAACCTCTGCAAATCACCAAAGAAGAGCAGCGTTTGGCTTTTTCCATGCACTCACAGTTTAGGACTTCAGTCCCTCAGACAAAACTCATATCTCACAGCTCTTATTACGTCCAAACCCTGGGCTGAGGCAGACAAACTCGCACAAGCAGCAAACATCACACATCAAAGCCAGACGATGTTGTGAGCAGCTATCAACACGGCCACAACAAAATGATCACAGACAACAGAGGGTCTGGGCGTACGAGGCAGAGGAGGGTGGGGAAGCAAAAGGGAATAATAGAGAGGCAACTGTGAAAAAAGGAAAACAACAGAGATTGAAATCTAAAGCTTTTAGTGTCAAATGAAAAATAGGATAAATGGCAAATAAAGCAAGGCCAAAGAGACAAACTGATGTTCTTTTTCAACGTAAAGCAGTGTAAAGCACCGACCACCCTGCTTTACAGATGCTTTCTGACGTTTGAGAAGAATGCAGCAGAATACTTTTAAACTCATTGGAACATGCAGTAAAGAGAAAATGCAAAATAGAGATGCATATACTGTCAATATTAAACTGTAGAAGAAGAAAAAAATCACAGCATGGAAAACACAAGGTCAAAAAAGACATCGAAACTGACTCTGATGGGTCACTGTGGTTTGGTTTTTATGTTTGCTCATTTTCATTTGTGACCAAACAATTTTATCACAAATAACACCAACACTTCAAACTCATTATAACAAAGTCACACCATTTTTAACATAACATTACTTTTAGTCCAAAAAGATTCCATTGACAGAGACAAAATGATTTATTATTTTATCATGAAAGACCTTGAGTTGTATCTAAGAAGCGTTTATCTCTCAGTAGATTAAAAAGCTTCATATTTCAAAATGAGATTGATAATGTTAAGAGTGTTGTGCAGCTTTAAATCTAACCTTTTTAGTTTAGGTTTAAGTTCAAATCTGTCTTTTTTACAGATCTGTATATAATGCCCACTGAAAATGTTTAACTGCATTTTTACAGATTTATTTTAAGTTCTTTATTTTAAACTTTTGTTTCACATTTTACTTGTATCTATTTTTAATGGAATTTTTCATTAATAGTGTTCTATATTAATAAAACTAGCTCTTTCACTGTCACCAATGTAAAGACAAAAGACCAAAGAAATGTAGAAAGAGGCTCAGCTGGGAAGATTTAATGCACTCACGGAGAAGCCATAATCAAAGATGGATACTGAGTGTCTTCTACAGTAGACATCTTTAAGGTTCTGGAGAATCATATCCTTTTTCATCGTCATAAATGTTTTCCATACAACTCCAGCTTTTCACCTTTCAAACACTAGATAAGACCTCTCTATACAACCTCTTTGAACGACAGTGTGTGCTTTTGAAGTGGGAGAATGACAAGAACATGTTCATTTGTTGTTCGAGCGCTGATAGACATTTGCAGCTAAGGTTTTCTATAAATTACACAGAGTTAATGAAGGTTCAATGATCCTCGAAGGGAAATTGGGCTGTTGCAGCGACCGAGACAAGGACACAGATGAGAGGCTGATATACAAGAGCTTTGTAGATAATATGCAAAGTAATTACAGCCAAGGAAACAGTCTTTTATAAAAAATCAATGGATGATATCAGGTGCTGCGAGCTGTAGATGTACAGATAGCTTTATGAGACAGTATTAGGTTGGGTTTGCTGGAGATTTATCTAATATATAAATCAAACACCAGGACTTTAAAAATGTGTTTGCACATTATACTGCACTCTATGTTGCAGTTCTTTATAGTGGTCTAGAAATCTGTTAGGTTTGGAATACAAAATAATCTAAATCTAACTAAATAAACTGCAACATTAGGATATCATATCATTTGGTTTCTTTTTAGTAGTAGTTCAAAAACCACAGCAACGTAGATTTAGAAGCATAATATAAACTAAATTTTCTGAGAATTATGTTTTACTGAGATGAAATACACACTTTTCTACATTCACTACACAAAGCATTCATCTTGAAAACTTTTAGGAGATCGTGGGCCTGTTGTTATGGTCTCAGGACTGAAATAAAGGGGTTTGCTGAAGTGTATTTATGTTTTAACTCAGAAATGGACAGAAACTGTACTTCCCTCTTGCTTTGGGATCATAACTCAGTCCATTATGCATTGTTACCTTGTTATGCAAATTGTACCAAGGTTCACTTTGAAGTAAACCCAGACTTCTGTTTTCAGGTGGGTCTGAGTTCACTTGTTTGGGCCACCACAGGGTTCGAGTGCACTTTCACACCTCCCCAAATAAACCTGACTGTCTGATAAAAGAGATACTTTATAAGTTTAGAGCTTATCAAATAGCTGCTGTATTACATCTCTATTATGGATGGTTGTCCAAAGAATATGGGTATAGACTTGGCCTAGTTTTTTTACTTTAAATTTAGCTGGAGTTAGCAGAAACAATGATACGGTTGTATGTGTCTATATTTTTACGTTTGAGTCTCTGTGCATTGTATTGATGTTTGTAGTGACAACCCAGGACCCAGACTGCACTGATGAAATCCCTCGAGCTCTTTCTGTCTTCACGTCTTCATTGTCTACCTTATACCATTCTCCCAGACATCATCCTCCCAAGGCGCCTTTGTCCCAAATTTGCCTCTCAGTTTGCGTTGATGTTATTTTTTTTTTCAATCTTTGACAGCTTGACAGCGGAATATGTTTGAACTACAGGGAACATCTCAAGTTATATTCTGACATTATTTCTTCTTATTTCTGTGTTTCTGGTTGTCACTTTTCCTTTGAGAGGCTGAAAACAAATCATTAGTAATCAGCGACTGCAGTACCATCCATCTTTGGCACATACATGACAAATACACATATGTTATTACAAGAAAAACGAATCATTCAATCCTGTCTCGGTTAAAGCTGCCATTAGCTGGGATTGAAAACGTGTGGAGTGGCAGCTGATGGGTTCGTAGGTTAAATATGCCATGTGCTTTCTGGTCGGTGCTGGTGATTCGAGGGTCCTTGTTGGGCCTGGCCTGATTGCATTTGTGCTTTGGGGGCGGGCAGGAGGCAACACACAAGGGCTCCACAAATGATAGATGGCACTGAGTGTTAATAACAGATTGACACTCAAAGCCAGCAGCACTGAGCTCTGGGTTTACCTGCAGATCACACACACATACAGTTGTATATGTGCCTGTTCAGTGTTAATTTGCATTCAAGCACAGCATTTTAGGGAAAATAACGTTGATCATGTCTAAAGCAAACATGAACAAATATGACCCAAGTTAAGATTTATATCGCCCTCAACTTCTGTGAATAAATGTATTGTTTATGGCCCCAACAGCAGCAGCTTTATACAGACAGTTTTAAATCCAACTAAAACCTGTGCAGTTTCATCTTAAACCCTTTTAAATCAAAATAAAACCAGATACTTTAACCTTTTCTTCAATATGACCTGGATGACTGAGAACCTCCACAGACATGTTCAAATCCAAATAAAACCTGGTCAAACCCAACTAAAACCTGGTCAAATCCAACTAAAACCTGTTTATATCCAACTAAAACCTGGTCAAATCCAGCTAAAACCTGTTTATATCCAACTAGAACCTGGTCAAATCCAGCTAAAACCTAATCAAATTCAACTAGAACCTGTTCAAACCCAACTAGAACCTGTTCAAATCCCACAAAACCTGTATTAACCCAACCAGAACCTGTTCAAACCCAAATAAAACCTGGTCAAATCCAAATAAAACCTGTTTATATCCAACTAGAACCTGGTCAAATCCAGCTAAAACCTAATCAAATTCAACTAGAACCTGTTCAAACCCAAATAAAACCTGGTCAAATCCAAATAAAACTGTTTTTTTAATCTAACTAGAACCTGGTCAAATCACGCTAAAACCTAATCAAATCCAACTAGAACCTGTTCAAACCCAACTAGAACCTGTTCAAATCCCACCAAAACCTGTATAAACCCAACTAGAACCTGTTCAAACCCAAATAAAACCAGGTCAAATGTAGCTAAAATCTGGTCAAACCCAACTAAAACCTTTTCTTGAGAGACTGTCAACTTGCCGTTGGAAAGCGCTTTGAGTGCCTACTAGGTGAAAAAGCGCTATATAAATACCAAAAAAAAAAAAAAAAAGTTTGTTCTTATAAAATGTGGCCCTCTTTGCAAAAACTTTGGACATCTCTGATCTAAAGTCTGAAGAAAATTCAAAGAACCATGCATATTTAGGGGAAATCAAGCCAAAAATCCAAGTCATTGTATTGACGTTGTAGATGTACCAGCAAAATAAATATATGTCTGCTCAGCCTCATTTTGACAACAATTCAATCATCATCATTCATGGGGGTCAAGGGTCACGGGGGCTGGAGCCTATCCCAGAAGCTTTGGCCATAGTAGACCCTGGAAAATGACCACTTCGATGCAAGGCTAACACACACAGACACTGACAGAGAATCATCTGGTGGCAATTTAGGTTCACCAGTTCATGCTTTGGACGGTGCGAGGAAGCCAAAGTGAACCCAGAAAGAACCCAGAGTAACATTATTATTAACAATGGCATAAACTCATAAAAATATTATATAATATTGCCATAAATATACTGTAAAAATACATTTCTTTCTAACCACTTTTGAGACGGGACTAAAGCAGACTTTATGACATAAAATGAAAGAGATTCATGTCAATGCAAAAAACTGATTATGCATCTGTATTCACTTTAATGTGTAAATTAGTTTCTACTGTTATTAAAGTTATTAATGCACGCTCTACCGCCGCTGCATGTGAATAACCCTAGCTTCTTTGTCTCTGTTACTTTTTGAATAATAATGTGTTCAGAGAGAAATACATACTAGACTGCATGCCAAGTCACCAGATTAACGACAGCCTGAATATTTCAATGCTTTATTAAAGAAGCAACAGCCTTGAGCAAAGTGTGCCTAATTATAATTATGATTATAATAAACAATGCAAAAAAGTGTCTCATCTAGAGCCACAGTTCATTTATTATTCAAAAGAAACAAAGCTGGTCTTTTTTGGCATTTAGTGAGGATGTCTTTCGGAAGAAGCTGTATTTTTTTGTCAAGAAGTGAAAAATATTTAAGACAGGCCCCTGAAAGGAACTAAAGAAACTTTGTATGCAAGAATTTATTTACGTGAATAATATGCATGCAAGTAAATAATCAGACAGCCTTTGTAAAAATGACAACATGAGTCAGTACAATCTCGAATCTGTGAAAGAAACGATTACAGACCAATTAAGACCATGTAAAACCAGTCTTACCACTTTCAAATCTATTCATTCAATTCCGTTCTACTTTATTTTGCCTCATCATTATTATGACAAAATAAAGGTATGTCTTTAAAAAAACAGCAAAGGAAGTCAGCCAAGCACTAGAACACCGGCCTTGAGTTTTTCATTGCACTTCTGTTGAACAATGGCTGAAGAAGTGAGTGCTACTTGGACGTGACCAAGCTGTGTCCTTTTGGTGCTCTTTAGTTTAAGGAGCTCTCTTCATCAGGTTGAAGCAGGCACTCAAAAAGGTGGATAGATAAAAAGCTTTCATTGTAATATGACTATTTTATCGGAAGAAATAGAACAAATCATGGCAACATGTTTGAGCCTTCAGACCTTCGTCAGAGCAAGGCCAAAATAGTTAATACAGAGCAGTTTCTTTTATAACATTTGGCATAGGCTACATGTACAAAGTGGGCACTTAATGCATGTTTTAATGAATTAGTCATGTCACAATGAGACCTTATTATTTTGAACTGCTCAGAACGCTTCCCTTGACCCTTGACCCTTGTCTTTTCTCATCATTATTTTGTACTAGTTTGGGGATTTTCTGGGCCCTTCAGAAGTCTTGCTTTACTTTGGTTACTTTCAGGTCTGGTTTGCTTGTTAGTATGGTTTGCTTGAGCTGCTGTGTTAGCATCCAATTAAACTGTGGTGTTGCAAACGAGTCCTCCCTTTCAGACTCCAATGCAGCTCATTTCTAGTAAGAACACTAACCAGGCTTGAAACCACCCAACTGCATAAATTACAGTATCTTAATTAAAGCAAATGCTAAATGGCAGGATTAAAGTTGCTAATGTTTATTGCTCAGACGTATAATAATAATAATGATATTCTGTTGTGGCTTTAAATTTCTGTGATTTTATTTTTTTTCGTGTGAAAATGCCTCAGTCTTGGTGGACCCTGGTCTTGGTTATGGTTGTATTATACAATAATACACTAAGCTATACGTATGTTGTACCATCTTAGTAAAACAGAGTGTAAGACCTTTTTTAAACAACCTGCTCTGGTCCGCAAACGGGAGTTATTGTGACGCATGAAGCCAGTGAAACGTGTCTCTGCAGAGCAGTATGGAGCTGTCAGTCTCTTTGACAGTGAAGCCATTATAGCCGCGCTTTACATCCACCGAGAGCGTGAGAGATGAAGATAGATGGATTAGCTGATTGGTAAAATCACTTTGTAACACGACCGGAGGAGATAGAGCTGTCAGCGCCTCAGGTAAAAACGGTGGCAGGAGATCAGACCAGAAAATGAGAAGTGTATAGAGGGGAAACAGAATGACTGAACAGATAATAGGTTTGCTACAAGGGAGAGCATGTATGTGAGAGAAAATGGTCCAAAATTAAAGTGGAATCATTCATGCTGCATAGGGAATAAAGTAGGACTATTTTCACATGAGGTGTCTTCTATCAAACAAAAAGTGGCCATGAATTAGACATTGTGATAAAGTCTATGCACCCACAGGGGAATTTACAAATAGGTCACTTTGACTTGTTTCAATAGTGATTTTTTTATTAGGTTTTAAAACTGGCAGTTCTCTTGAATTCATTAACAAACCAAGGAGGAATTGCATTTTTAAGTTATGCATAAAATCAGGCTCAAGTTGTCAGGGGAAAAGCTTGTGTCAGTCTCATGATGGAAACCCACTGGAAAAGGCAGAGAGGAAATGTAAATACAAATCAATAATGTATAAATGAAGTCTGAAAACTACTGTATATGCATGGCTTTTTTTGAAGAGTTTTGTTTTAGAGACATAAAGTACTCCCTAGTGTTTTTTTTACTTTCCTCTTTAGTTTTTCTGATCACAACTGCAAAATATTTCTTCCCTAGTTCTTTCCCGTCTGTCATTGGCCTCTGCCTTTTTTCTTTTTGTGAAGCCTTCACCGCTGAGACTCAGTGAACCTCAGTTTAGTCACACTCCAGCGGCGAAGGCCAGGGACACAGTGACCTGGGTTCACTTTAAAACAAAAGATTCTAAACTTCTAAAATACCTAGGCCACATTTCTAAGTGTGGCCTAATTCTTTGGTAAAATCACATTCAAAGAAAAGCTCACCTACCAATGTGTGATCTCTATAATTACAAGATTTTAAAACTATTATTACACACTGGGCCACATGATTCAGATCAGATGGGTTAGATGCATGTCACACTTATAACCAAATATCAATCAGCATCAATGAGTACAAAAAGAACAACTGAAGCTCAGCAAGACAAAAAGAGCTTGAGGTAACCTTAAGTCTTTATGGTTAGCACGTCTCCCTTTTATACATAGTATATAACTAAATGAAAGATATTTAATGAAGCCTATCTTCTGTGACATGACTACCCAACGTTCACACTCACCTTCAGGGACCGTAGTGTCAAATCCAGGGCGCCCTGTTGTCTGAACATTTACAGAACCACATAACTTCAGCACAAACGTCACCACAAAGGACTCGGCTCATTTGTTTTTTAGCTTTGTGCTAGCTCTGTCAAGCTAATTAAGCGTCATCCCACGCTCTTCCCTGCCCCCATTACTCAGGACAGTCACCAGACTGTTCACATGATTGTTTTGCGGCCTTAACCTGCCTCTGCAAACATTCATTCAATCATTCATTTTCTACTACTTTGTCCCGTTAGGGGTCGCAGGTGACTGGAGCCTATCCCAGCAGCTTTTGGCCTGAGGCGGGGTTCACCCTGGACAGTGGCCAGGTAGTCGCAGGGCTAACATTTAGAGACAGACAACCATTTACTCTCACGGTGATTCACTAGGGACACTTTAGAGTTGCCAGTTAACCTGTACATGCATTTCTTTGGACGCTGGGAAGACCGGAGTCGGCCGAGAATGTTTTTTTGAGTCGGCTGGGTTTTGAACTCACAACCTTTTGCTGTGAGGCAGGAGTGCTAACCACTCTGTTACGTGCCTTTGCAAACAATGAAGTGCAGATTGTGTGCAGTTGAAATAACCTTGATTACATCTGCACTGAATGTGTGAAAGTGGCTTATGTGGCAAGCAATTTAAAGCCATAAGCAATTTTGCTTCAAATATTTATGTTTGACAGACAAAGTGCACCATGCAAACATATTATGTAATTAAAACACAAGAATATTGACATTTCCAACAAACAAAATTGCATTTTCCATCTCTTTCATCTCCGGTTATTGTCATGTCTCCGGTAATGTTTGTTCACATTTTGTCATTTTATTTTGGAAGTGTCCAACTCTTGTCTGTGATTTCAGAGTTACTTCCTGCCCCTCATGTTTCCCTCCTACATAGCTCCACCTGTGTCTCATTGTCTCCTCATATATAGTCTGTGTTTCTCCTGTCCTGTGCCAGACTGCCTCGTCACTGTGTCTGAGGGGCCCCTCGTGAAGTTCGGTCTAGTTTATCTCGTGTTTTGGACCCTTGCCTGTCTTTTTTCACCTGGGTTTATTTGTGATTTTTCGCCTCCCAAATCTCATGCAGCAGCATTGAAACACAAGTGTTTGTGTCACGTTACTGGATTCACTGTCAGACTCCGCTTGGAATTTGTTGCCACGGATTTAACATTTGAGTAACTTGGCATACCTAAAAATGAGAGTTTGGGAAAGATATGAACAGGCAGTTGTAATGCTAGGAGTAATCGCAGGAGTCTTAATCACTGGACAGTAATTCTTCTACTACTCGTAGCATCACCAAACTGCCTGCTGCTTTACAGTGTCAGAATACAAGTTGGTATCTTTACCAAACCCTCAAAAATGTAATATTTTTACCAAAAAAATCTGGTTTTAGTTAGCTCCTGAGATGTTTTTCTCTTCAAAAAGAAGACTTTCTTTTGCCACTACTTGCTTCAGGTCTTTTCTCTCCATTTTTCATCTTTGTGGTCAGACTGGCAGAGCAGCAATGAATAAAAGTCGGGGATAGCACCGGAGCTACATAAACACACAGTCTATGCATGCGCAGCCTGCATAACATAACGCACTTAGTAACATTGATTGACAAGTCAGAGGGCCAATGGTTGATGTTTTTAAGGCCCCACGTCATCCACAGATTGTGTAATTTAAACCAAATAGCATTATATATCAAAACATCATCTGTAACACCTTTTAAAACTGCCGTCCTGTTTATCTGTACCTTTTTACAGTCAAGGCTTTCAAATAAAAATCATAGTTGGGGAATTGGACATAAAAAGCTCAAAAGTTTAGTTTTGGTTAGTTAAATATCTGACACCTTTTCCCATAATTTGTTATGAGCCAGTACTTCCAACTAGACATTTTTAATTACACGTCTATACTCAAACCTTAGCCGTCATGTCATCACATTGTCGTTTGTTACAACCTCAATGAATGCATTTATATTATACATTGTACACTGTAGCATTTTCAGTATATCCTATACTTTTCTTTGGGGAGACTGTTTGCTATCCATCCTTTCTTCAGGTTTTTCGTCATTTTCAGACATTATTGCCTTTCTGCCAGTGTTTTTCTCTCTCTCACTCAGGCTCGTATAAACAGAGAGTTATCACTGGCCTACAGGGACCCATTACTTCTGTGATCCAAGGCTTTTTATATGGTGGCTTGGTCTTAAAAATGGGCATTTATTGCTCCCTCTGATAAATAGTGTGTTGAGCGTCGGGTGTGTGTTACTCATACGGTTTGGTGGTTTGTCTTGTTTTCTTTGGGAGAGCCAGCCGCAGATAAAAGCCTCCTCTTGCATAATGTCAACATGGACTAGTGCCTGTTTACACACTGCAAATGATTCCATCTAAGAGTCTAAACACTACAAATGAATAGAACACAAGAATCTTGAAAAAAATGCAAGTAATTATTTAATTTTAAAAGTTAAATGCTGATGACCAAGAAGTGGTCTTAATGCCAGAATAAAGTACTTTGTTTAAGTACATGGTTTATGACTTTATCTAAAAATACAAGATTATGTTGCATTTTCCTAAAAAGAGAGTCCTGAGTAAAAACATAGCTGAAACATAAACATTTTTGACTGATTAAATAAGAACAAAGAGGCAGAAAGACTCATGGATCTCCGCCCGCTCCATCTAATCCAACATATACAGATACAGTACAGTGTAAATAATAGAATTACATTATACAGACATAAAAAGATCCCATAATATATTTGTAGAAGAACAAAATGGATACATTTGTGATGATCATGTGTTTGTACAAAACAAGAAAACCAAAAATAATGGTTTTATCTGTGATGTTGTAATTTGTGCCATTAAAATGTAAAACTTGTAATGCTTGAGTAAAGTAGACTGTTACAATGTGTAAAGCTTTTGTGAGTCTAACAATGTCCATCAGCGCATAAATTAAAGTCAAAGTAATGCTGTGATAATACTTGCTAATGTTGTGGTGTTAACTGAACATGATTCATAAACGCTACTGTCAGAATTGTTTTTATAAACTTGCGTTTATTATTGTTGTGTGTAAAATACAAAAACATGGCTGTGGACACCCTCCCAGTCATGCCTAATTTACTTTTTTGAATGGAATATACTTACATAAGAACTTACCTTAATGTTCGAAGTGTTCAAAATCCCAAAATCCTGGTGCAGTCTGTCGTTGTTGTTCACTCTAATGACCTGACGATGGCGCAGTGATTTAATTTAAACAGCGCTTTGTGAAATTTCCGTGGCTACTACTGCACATGTGCACAAACAGCCGTAGTTGTCGTCATCAGGCAGAGTTGGGCCAAACTTAAGAAAGCTAGTTCAAAAAACTTGTAGGGCTTGTAATGTAAGGAAGCTTTAAGGAAACAAAGTTGTCATAAAATAGAAAAACAAGTAAGAATTTTTTTTTAGTATCAGTGTAAAGGGTTATGTCTAGGGATGCTCATTTCGGTTAATTTTCCCAACTGACAACCGCCGCTCCTTAATCGATTATTAACTGTTAACTGATAAGATTCTAATATTGAATTGTCATTAAATTCAAATAAAATTGACACGTATCCGTGACCCTTTAAAAAAATACAAACAATTTTTATTTTTTTATCAAAGGGTTATTTTAACGTGCAAACAGCAGAATACAGAACAGATCAACAACAGAATCTGGATTCAGTTTAAATTTACACGCACCTACAGCATTTCTGACAGTGAGAGAAAAATAGAATAAAATAATACAAATAAAAAACAAAATAGGCCTACACTAAATATATTTTTAAACTTAAATAATTAACAAATTAGGATGACAAAAAGAAAACACTGAATCCGTTTGAACGAAGCTTTCAAAAACACACAATTTTTTTCGATTGAAGATTTTTTGTTAAATAAAAATAGCATCCCAACCTCAACACCTTGTCTACTTTTTATTTAAAAAAAAAGCAACATATCAACGTGATGTGGGGTCAGTCTGGAGCGCAGCCTGTTGGCAGTTAGACCCGCGGCAGAAAAGACCCTCTCCGATGGGACAGATGTACTGGGAATACACAGGTAATGTCTCGCTAGAGTGGTCAGCTTCGGGAAGCGCCTTTCATTTGCTTTCCACCAGTAAAGAGGATTAATATCCAGAGAAGGAGGATCGTCTCTCATGTAGATGTCAACCTCTGCTTCTGGATAATCAGTGGCTTGACGAGGGGTGCTGGAGTCACCTCCCAGGAGCATAATCATGGCGTTGCTTTGGTTGCGGTCTTCATCTCCAGCTTGGGTAGAAGACACCGCTTTCTCATCTCCTTTCGCATTGCCCATTACCAAAGCAGCAGACATTTCAATAAGTTTTGCTTTTCCGGCTTCTTTCTCCATTTCTGCAAAAGGGAGATGTTTATGGCGTGGGTCCAGGACAGAGGCAATCACGTGTGTGGTTGCGGGTGCTGAAGGCGCTTCGTGAGTTAATAAATATAAGCTATATAGTAGGCTATTTTAGTTTTAAACCATGCAGCAAACAAAAAGAAAGAACCTTAAAAAATGTTTTAAACCGTTTAACTGATAGAATTAATTGGTCAAAATTTTTACTTTCGGTTAACGGTTAAACGGTCAATATGAGCATCCCTAGTTATGTCAGCTGTTGAGTTTCACAGTGTTATTTACCTACTGCTCTTTGAGTTGGACTAAAAGCTCTCTCCTCTCGGCTTTAGAAATGTTTGTATATATTTTTGCTGATTGTTGTAATTGCTTATGTTTGTGTCTTTATTTACGCTGACCAATTCATTTTCCTTTGGGATAATAATATAAAGTTTTGCAAGTTTTACAGCTTTGGTCCAGTTCACTTCCTCCACCGAGCCTTGACTCTATGCTTTGCTTTTATATCCTTTTTAACACCGACCTTGCTTTGAGTCTGGCGTCACATCTATAAATCTATCTTCGACAAACATCTTTGGCTTGTAAATACCACCTTAAAAGCAGAGTGTGTTTAGTCCCAGTTCATCTGAATCAAAGTCAAATATACTTTTAAGATAAGCCTCATTCCTCATGTTTGATCAGCTGTGATAGATCTATTTTTATTTTGCCTGTATCTCATATTTTAATCAGCTCTGAGCACAATCACAGAATAAGAAGTCATTTTCAAATTAGGTTTTGGAGGATAAATGCAAAGTCACAGCTTAATTCAGGCACAACTGGTGCATGGAATCTGTCAATATTGCAGAAGCCCTTATTCCTCTGTCAATACTAATGTTGCAATTTGTAAAAGCAGATGTTTCAGAGGACTCATCAAGGTAAAATACTGCTTTTTATGAATTAAACATATACTCTACATATTCACAAATGAGCCGTCACATATGCTACACGACAGAATCTAATCCATACGTATAACATGACAAATATAACGTCCCTAATGAGCACAATGGCATTGAGTAAATGTGAGCAGACAGGCGTAAAATTGTCATTTATGCACGTGGAATAATAAACACATTCACCCACATTAGTGTAGCCATATGTTATTATGAAGCTATATTTATTATGTAGGACAATGTGGTGCATCAGTAAATGTAGCCAGACTTTAAGAAAGCTGTGGTTAAACCTTTTGTGACCTCAGTCTTGACCCGGATGAACTCATTAAGATTTCAAAGCAGCTCTTAAACAGTCAATTAGAAGAGCTTATATCCATATACAATAACACCTGAATATGTATATGTATTATTTATAACTATAACGTCTTTATGGTTATAGAGTGATTCATTAATAGCTCTTAGTCCAAGATGTATGCAGCCAGAATGTTGATGACATTAATGAAACGAGCCATCATTAGCCAGCGGACAGGAAAGAGGAAAGATATTGTGTAGATCACAGTCAGCAACGACTGATATGAAGGAGCAGCTCATTTTGTAATATTAAAACCATTTCCTCTCATCTTAGCCAGAAGTGGTCTGTTTGGCTTGACCTAAATCCTCTGAGTCAAATTTAACTTGTGTTGGACGCAGTTTGTACTAGAGACATAGAAACAATATCAGAAGTACAGTATCAGAATCAGAATCAATAACATGACATGAAAACAAGAAAAAAAACATACAATTTGTAATAGACACAGTGCAGCTATATATGTGTAAATGTGATGGGACACATTTCTTAATAGATAAACACAGCCTTTTAAAAATCTTACTTTTTTGACACATATAGCGCATGTTGGGTGAAAAGATCATAGTGTTAAAAAATGTTATCCTCATGCATAAAAATGATCCTCTAAAGGTATTAGGACTTTTATTCTGCTAACACCAAACTCATTCCTACATATGCTGTCCATAAAGTCGTTATAGTCACTGTGTTTTATGCAGGGTTACCCACGCTGAGCAGCTCTGTAAACACTCAATGCACTGAATAATGATTCAAAACCAATAATTATAATTAACAAATTATTACCAATATTTCATGTGCTCTGCTGCATATCACCCAGGGATTACCCAGAAGGCTCCTGGGGCACTGCTCCCAAGATCAGGACTTGATGTTAAAGTCATTTATGAAGTAATGGGTTATAACTTAGTGAGATAATGTAAGTAATGTTTGAAGACGGACTGGGTTGAGTAAAATAAAACCTGTTATTTTAGATCTGAATGTGTCTGATTTATCTGCCGTTCAGTCATGTTTCCTTGTGGACAACTCCACTCTGTCTCTTTCAGGCTTAGTGTGTCGACATTTCACGTTTCTGAAGAAATATATATAGTATAGTTTAGCTTCAGATTTTCTGTAGAGGCTTGACAAAAATAGCACAAATACAGTGTGTGTATAAAGTTCACCAGTGTGTCAAGTTTAGCAACAGTTGGCCAGATGTCATAAAAATCCAACTTTGAAAATAAAATGTCAAAAGTATTTAAGACTCAATAAAATGCATTTCTTGTGACAACCAATGACTCAGATGAAAAAGTATATTTTCTTTATTTATTTTTTTCATTAACAGTAGTGGTTTAAAAGGTAGACTTGTCTGCTTTGAAAACAAGAAACATTCAAATGTTTCAGATATTGACTTTAATGGAGTCCCGTAAATAAATAAATTGACGTCCCGACATTTCTGAAGGTCGCTGTTTCCCAGACGTTGTATCTTCGTCTGCTTTTACAGTGGAGTGCCTTCTATCATTAGGTTAACGACGCTGAGCCGACATCATTATTTAGTCTAGAGACGCTTTTACTTTGCTGTTTTTGTATCTCTAACCATTTTCCACTTAGAACCAGACAAATTAGTTTCCCTCCTGTTGCCTTTGTAATGTGATGTGTTTTAATTTACATGAAAATACCAAAATGGAAACTTGGTCCTGGCAGGTGTGTTTACCTTTCCACTTTCCTCTGCTCTTCCAACTTTAGTTTCCCCACTTTCTTGTAAAGAAGTGGTTGAAATCTGTCTGTCAAACGCTTCACTCTCCCGAGCTCTTTATTTTCTCTCAGCGTGACTTCTCAAATGAGGCTTGAGAAGGCAAATAACCGAGATGGGAAATGTGTGGAAATACAGAAGTCATTAAAAAGCCAATTACCCACAGGTTCAGTGCTACAGGCGGGAGACCAGGGAATAGAGGAGAGCCAGGGTAAAGCCAGTGATATATGGAAGACAAATATCTGTGTTGTGTGTAAACCTTTGTATAACTACGCTGGGATCACTGAGGTCTGTAGGGCTGCAGAGTTTTTTCAACATGCTTGTAATTTTACGGTTTATAAGTTTAAGAATTAAAACTTCACTACATTATCCGTTTCAGGTGCAGCGACAATATACATCAGCATTCTCCGATAACATCAGAATAACAAAACCATTAAATACAGTGTCATGGTGCATGGGGGGGCAGTGGCTCAGGTGGTAGAGCGGTCCAGTTCATACTTTATACGTTTTTCAGTAGTTTTTTTTTTTTTATTTTGTTTTGATAGGGTTTTGTTTTGTTTTTAGCTTTAATTTTGAGAATAATAAATAAATAAATAAATATATACTGTTGTTGTGTCCTTGGGCAAGATACTTAACCCACCTTGCCTCCAGTGTCTGAAGGCATGTCTAAAATTCGGGCAATACAACAATTTTTCATTACTTTTAAAGTTTTTAAAAACATTCTTTAGACATTTTTTTTATACAAATATAGATGTTTTTTTAATTTCTGATGTTGTGCAATTTATTCTCAGCTTTGTTCAAGTGAAGCAAAGCTCTGGTCAAAGTAGAGTAAACTGTCCTAAGCAAAATAATTCCAAACATTGATAACAATTTTGCAAGGCTCTGACAATTGTATTACACTTTTATTAATAATTTTGAAGAAGATGTCTGCTTTGCAACCAAATGTCTGTGCCAAGCCTAGTGTTAAAACCACGTTTATTAGATTTTATATAAAAATCTTACCAGACACTGTGCTGGACTTTGTTATGCCTTCCAATTAAATGATGCTATTTAGCGCAGTGGCTCAGATGGTAGAGCGGTTTTCCTATAACCAGAAGGTTGGCAGTACGATTCCTGCTGTCACCAGTTCATGCTGTTCCTATGTCCTTGGGCAAGACCCTTCACCCACCTTGCCTCCAGTGGTGTTCCAGCTATGACACTGGTGGTAGTTGGTCACAAAAATGGCTGCCACTTCTGTGACACCAGTGTGTGACTGTGGAGTGAATAAATAAAAGGACTCTGTAAAGCGCTTTGAGTCCCTTATTGGGGTGAAAAAATTTAGACATATATTAAAACAAAATAGTCAAAGGCCACCTGCTGAATTTAAGGGTGTTATTTAGTTCTAGATTGGTAGACAGTATCTATCGTCTCGTCTCATTGGAAATCTGGATCACCTGATAATCTCTTTAGAACAAAGCAGGGATGTGTTCAGATTAGATTCTTATCAAAAGTCACAACATCCACCGATGGTCAATCATTTCATGCAGGCTCATGTGACAGAGCGACAAGTGACCTGAGTGAGCCAATCAGGAGCATCATTGTCATTTTCTATTTTTAATACTATCGGCCAAAACAGTCCCAAAAAAGTTCAGTAATCATTCAGCACTAACAACTTTAGCAGTATAACATCTCTACTTCACTCACCTAAAGGATTATTAGGAACACCTGTTCAATTTCTCATTAAGGCAAGAATCTAATCAACCAATCACAAGGCAGTGTCTTCAGGGTGTGGTCCTGGTCAAGGCCATCTCCTGAACTCCAAACTGAAGACGGGCCGGTCTGAGTATTTCACAATCGGCTCAGTTACTGGGATTTTCACAAACAACCATTTCTAGGGTTTACAGTCCTGTGGACGAAAATGCCTTGTTGATGCTAGAGGTCAGAGGAGAATGGCCAGACTGATTCAAGCTGATAGAAGAGCAAGTTTGACTGAAATAACCACTTGTTACAACCGACGTATGCAGCAAAGCATTTGTGAAGCAACAACACGCACAACCTTGAGGCGGATGGGCTACAACAGAAGACCTCACCAGGTACCACTCATCTCCACTACAAATGGGAAAAAGAGTCTACAATTTGCATGAGCTCCCCAAAATTGAACAGTTGAAGACTGTAAAAATGTTGCCTGGTCTGATGAGTCTGATTTCTGTGAGACGTTCAGATGGTAGAGTCAGAATGTGGCGTAAACAGAATGAGAACATGGATCTATCATGCCTTGTTACCTCTGTGCAGGCTGGTGCTGGTGCTGGTGGTGTAATGGTGTGGGGGATGTTTTCTTGGCACACTTTAGGCCCCTTAGTGCCAACTGGGCATCGTTTAAATGCCACGGCCTACCTGGAAATATGACACTTCCTTAAAATGTAATATTTCTACTTCCTGATCCTTTATGCAGCATGTATCTTTGGTATAAATGTGTTACCAAGAAAGCCTTGCGTTTCCAGTCATTCTTTTTAATATTTTGTCACATGTATTCTTGTATTGAATGGAAATAGCACTGCCGACGTGTAATATTTGTCATATTGGACAAAGCTAGAAATTTCTCCCAAACACATTGAAACCCAGTGTGTGTAACTCAGTGCCGCTGTGAGGAACGGCTGTTTAATTCACTCTGCCATAAATCTTTGTAGCAGGGAACAATATTCAACTTTATTACCATTTTTCACATTCACTTTACACTGCTGGAGAGTCATCTATCACCGCCCCAGCCTCCCACATGAACCTGAGTGTGTAAATTCACACATTTGTTCATAAATGCATTGTGCCTTGTCCTCTGGCCATGCTGAGGTTTACCATTTCTTTTTATTCCAAGCGTCATGCAGCGGTAATTATCCCTGGACTCCAGAGACGCAGGGAGCTAACACATAATTACAGCGGTTACATACACACCTTGTATCCACATGCCACATAGACCGATATATCGACCCTGAGGGGCTGTCGCCATTAAAGGGAAATATCTCTGACCTTCTGCAAACCCTTTCAAAAAAGGCCAAACTGAGGTTAAAAATGTTAATCTTCTAGTTTCTAGTTTCTGCAGGGATGGAACAATGTACAATAGCCTGTAGCTATGCAGACATTCACTCCATTATACTCCAAAAGATTAAATTAAAGCCTCATTTAATTGGGCTCAGTTGAGCTCAGGTGGTACGGCAGTCATCCTATGACTGGGAGGTTGGTGGTTCGATTCCTGCTCCTTGCCTCCAGTGGTGTTCCAGCTTTGACACTGGCGAATGAATGATTGTTGCAATATTAAAACATTAACCAAAGAAATCTGTTTAACCACAACTTCTTTTCAAAATGGGCAGATGTGGATGTAGTCCAGTTTCTACCAAGATATATCCCACTATTGACAGCTTGGTAACCCCCCCATTCCACTTTTAACCATTTAACAGTAGGTCAAAGCACATAAACTCATCCAAATCCTTAAACCGTTTAAGTCCCTTTAAACCTACTTAGAATTTAAGTTAAACAACTTAAAACGTATCCAAATCTTATAATAATAAATTCAAATCTATTCAAAAGTGTGTTCTGTGCAAAGTATAGCAGTTATTTGTGGGTTTAAAAAAAAAGTTTATAACAGAACGGCACAAAAAGTTTGCTTTATGTATGAACTGTTATCAACCTGATCAAAAAAAGGTTCCTTGTCTTGCTTATTTATTGTTTATTTTCTTCTCTATTATCTCGATTTTTCCCCTCATTGAGCTTTCTTTGTGAATTTGTGCCAAGAACCTTAATGGCTTCAGTGGCCTTTTCTTTGTACCGTCCACCTTTTCCCTGAGTCTTTGTTCGAGTGACACAGAAAGATGCATGAGACAACCAAACACAAGACCATCTCCCATCCATTGTCTCTGGTGTCAGCGGTCACATGCTCCATTTTCGATCTCCTATAGGTCAAGCCTGCCGTGACCCTCACAGCAAGGGCTTTTGGGATTTAGAGTCCCCGTGGGTCAAATACAGCACGGAGATTTACACTAGGGGGGTGTGCGCTTGACTTAGAGGCCACCCATTGATTTCCTATCTATGAGAGAGCTTTTCCCTAAAGGCCTGATCGATAATGCCAATCCTCCTGTCTTTACCAGCTTATTAGAGAAGGATTAACGTGGCTTCCCAGCAGCCCGAGGGCACTCTGTGTGACACCTCATCCGTTTCCTCCTTATTTAACAGAAAATCCAAAGATCTATCAGTTCTGTAGGTAAAGAGAGCTGTGTAAAGCCATTTTAGGTGGATTTGCTTTGCCACATTCAGTTGAGCCATGTTTTTATATAAAATAAAGACTCTTGCTTGTTTAGCATAGCTCCCTGTTACTTAATGAGATGGTTAAGAACCACAATAGAAAGATGTAAGTTGATCGGATTTCAAGACTCAGCCTCAAGTTTTGCAAATGTTGACACAACTAAACGGTTATCAATAATTTAGGACATGTAAACCCATCAATACCCAGCCTTTTCCTTGTTTACTGTAAGTAAGTGATAAAATGTGATCAAATAAGGTTTACATAGGGCAAGTTTTTTTTTATTTTTTTTACAGAGGAACCAGTTTAAAAAAGATCTGTTTCCCAACTATTTCTAAAAGTTTGGTCTTTTTTGTGTGTTGTTTGGTTTGGTTTAGTTTACGTTGTTTCCAGTGCTATTTTTTGACAGTTCTATGGCTTTTCTGTAGTATTTTTAATTATTCTGGACATATTTTCATTCCTGGTGTCCAAATGAAAAAAAACTTTCACATTTTGAGTTAGAGCCTAAAGGAATCTCTGGCTGCTCACTTTTTGTCTCCCACCAAATGTTTGGGAACTACGGTTATATTATTCAGTCAGTAACATGGCTGGTCAAGTCTTTCAGCAAAAGAGAATGACCAGTCATTGTAACCTTTGTTCTCTGAGAATAAAAGAGACTCTCCTACAGGGCCACTCGTGTAAACTCTCTGTCAGCACTTTACTGACATAGCCAGACAAGCTGGTGTGTCTTAAAGTAGAATCCCTGCAGTGATTCCCTGATACATCAGGAAAATGTAACGTGAAGAGTGAAGAGGTAGTCTCGGGACAACAGAGAATCCATTTTCAGGCATTCCTCTCCTTTTGATCAAAACAGGGAACTCCTTAAGTATACTGTGTGTGATGTGTTGACAGTGACATGTTTGTAACCATCAAACTTCGTTAATAATGTAAAAAAGATAAACCTTAAGTTAAAGTGTGGTTTTATAATCTTGTTGGCAAATATTCTGCTTCCACACATATGACATGACTGTGTTCGTTTAAATTGACAGAATGCGTGTCTCTGAATGATGAGTCTTTATTAATTAAATAAACAGTGTAAACAGAAAGAAACACACACTGATGTGAGTTATTCGCTGCAGACAGCTGTACTTCAGGGTCTCACAGCTCACAGAGAGTAATCCACTAGTAATCCAGAGTAACTCGACTCATCCACAGTGTGTCAGTCAGTCTGTATGATTAACAGTGACAGATTCAAAGCTTGTTTTAACAGTTTAACAAAACCCATTGATTTTTCATTGACATTTTCTAAACAACTCCATCTGCCAAAACATTATGACCAACAACTACTGTGAGCTGGTTCTAGCAAGAAAGGGACTTTATATTTATGACAATTATCTCTTTCTATTTAGAATATCTTGGTCTTGGTCATTGCTCCTGGTTCCTAAAAGTCTTGGTTTAACTCTCTGTATACTTTAGATTTAGTTGGTCGGTGTGGACTTGACTACAACATAAATTAAGACTATAAAAAGGCATCTCAGAGGACTATCCATCTACATAACAGATTGATTACCATTTACACATAAGCTCAAGGTCATCAGTATTATATTTTCTATCACTATGTCAGATACTGGTCTTGGTTTTGAGTCTTGGTCCCAAAAACATCTTGTTTCTAGTTGTCTTGTTTGGTATTGTTTTGACTACAACATTAATATGTCTCTTATTAGAAAATAAAAAAGCAATTCTGAGCTATGTTCATTTATAAAGTAGTACATATACCCCACAGTAATGATTATGGTATGAAATCAATTTTTCATTTACAAATAGCACACATTAAACACAGATCTATATTCACACTATTAACACAGCAAATACAGATAAGTTTTACATTTACAGATGAGTAGAAATAAGTAAAAAATGTTTTATTGTTAGAAGAAGTTGCCTGAAAAGTAGTCAGAATACAAAAGGACCAGAGATTGGCTGATGGATGTTTCTGGGCCAAATCTGGACACACGCTGTCTCCGTCACACTGCATCTGTATCGCTTCATACAAATGTAAAGCCAGCTCTCAGACACCGATAGAGGCTTGAGAGAAGACGTCTTTATCCAAAACACACACACACTAAACAGATGAAGACAAGAGTGAGAAGGAGATTTAAGAGCTACACAGGGAAAAGGCTTTGAGCGCAGACCCCAGGGAGCCATTTGAGCACTGCGTACTTTGTGAACATCTTGCTACGACGCCGTGTTTCAACAGCAGATCTGGGGATGTAATTGATCTATTGAAGAGCGATTTAGTGAGCATCGCTTTCTACTTCGCTGCTCAAACTTCTTTAATGTCTCTAACTCAGTTCGCTGTTGTTGTTTCTTAAAGTTTTTTGAACTCACAGTGATATGGAGCTCTTTTTGAGTCTTTTGTAGATACAGTATTTTAGATGTGTGAATGGATGTTTGTGATAGCTCCACAGTATTTGGATCAACTAAGTGCCTTGTGTGTCTTCACATGTAGCGCTGACCTCATGAACTCACACATGACAAAATAATTACACATTTTATTACACGACGGTCCGACAAACCTAAATCTTAAAAACATTTTTTGTCTAGGATCGGTACTTTTTCTCCTGTTGCAAGGTGTGCAGAAGATATAACTCAAGAATCTTTACACTGCATTACAACAAAAAAGGCACGGACAAACTGGGATATGTATTTGTTACAAGAATACAAGAAATGTAATTTTGTGTTCTCACAGAGGAATATGGATTAGGAAAGAGCATTGTATTGTTGTTAAACATCAGTTATTTGCAACCAAAATCAATTATTGTTGGTAGTATATTAGTAGTGTAGTATGTTGGTAGTAAATTTGTTTTTATTTGTGAATAAATACTACCACTACTAGTTATTTTGTCCATTTATTATTCACTTTTTTTATCACAGTCATCTTTGAATTCTGTTTTTCTTTCGTGTCACTTATTACGTCTCTGTCTCGAAGGTCCCTGCCTCTGTCTCTTAGACTCACAATCAGTGACAAATCAATAAATAAAGTGCCATTATCAGGGCTCTGGGTCCAGCTCTGAATACAAACTCATTTATTTTCTGTGTCTGATATGTGAATACGCTCTCCTTCTGTGTCCGTCCCTTTTCAAATCCATTTATGATCCACTTCTCATTTCTCCCTAACGTTCCCTCCCTCAGCCTCTTTCTCTCGTGTGGCTTGTAAACACAGACACCAAACCATTAGACCCAAATTTACTTTCAATACAAGCCAAAAGAAAAGCTTTTAAAGCATCAAAACCTAATTCATTTACCCCTATTATTGCAAATGGAGCAGGTGCTGGATCTGTCTGTGGTTGTGTGGGTGCCGCGGGGAATTTCTTCACTCTTCACAAAGCTCGTAAATAGCTTCTATAATGCTTTTTACATTAGTTTACATTGCGGTTGACTGGCTCTCTTCATTTGTACTAAACACAAAAACAAGTGTTGACACCTCTTCGATACCTACGGAAATTTAGAAGGCGAGAAGCACGTCCCATCATGGTGATAAAGCAGGTCTCAGTTGAAGAATTTACAAGATTCCTCCCACAGACAATAGACAGGCAGACAGCAGGCTGGGACACAGAAGTGTTTCTTTGGACATTTGGGGAAGTTTGGTACTAAACAGTATATTCACATCATGTCACATAATAAGTAGGCTGATTACTTTGTATATTAGGTTAAATATTATGCTGAAGATCAGATTTGTTGCCTTGGATTTGGGTCAGTTTTCCACCAAGCCAGATTCCCATATATTATTGCTCTGTTGGCTTTATGAATTTGAATTTATTTAATTCTAATAGTTGTAAAACAAACATAACAAAAATAAATAAAATGTAAGTTTTAAGACAGCATGACATGACCTAAGCCACATAAACAAGAAACAACTGACTAAAACAGACAAAAACATGTCTATTGTGACAATTGAGAGAATGAATTAACAGAAACAATGGCCAAAAGGAAAGTGGCCGGTGTAAAAGGTGTAAAAAAAAAACAAAAAAACTGCTAAAATAACAAAAATAATAGAGGCTTTGACAGACCAAAAATACTGAGGGAAAGGTAAATGGATGAGTGCTGGCACAAATCCAGGTGAGCAGAAAGAATGAGGGCACAAAGGCAGATTAACACGTGTGTGTGTGTGTGTGTGTGTGTGTGTGTGTGTGTGTGTGCTCTGATACGGGACCATTACCCATCCAGGACACACAACACATGCGGTCCACAGCCTGCGATGTGTTGGTGTGAGAGAAACTGGGCCTTCGGGGCGTGGGCTGTGGAGATAAATGTGGGAAATGGGCCGAAGACCAATGTGATGTTTGTGCAGGGACTTCACTGATTCCTTTTGCCTTCCAAGACAATGATGATAGCAACACATTTGGTCGGCCATTTTGTTTTACATCAGAGGTCTTCTTCGATCTTGAGTCAGTACCAAAGACAGCAGGCAATAAATGTAAAGCCTATATTATATATAATTTACAAGTAGTACAATTACAAGTAGGATTAAACTATTGTACCTTGGCTTATGTCAATGTTATATAATACATAACATTTCTATGGTAAAATTTAGAGTAAAGTTCAGCACTGCTACTGTTCTAAACCTCTATCTTGCTCTTTGTGTGAAATCAGATTTCATGATAATCAGAGACTTGCCCAGACTCTCACACATTTACTGAGACTTTCACCCATAACCTGTTCATTCTGTCAACCTTTAAGATTGCTTCTCCTGCACCGGTAACTGTAGGTTAAGCACTAATAAGGGAAACGTGTATCCACACTCCAAATTATGTTTTAATAACAAATCTTACTGAGGGCACATCGAAGTAACATGAAGCTTAATAGTTTAGGCACCTGAAGAGACTTGCCTTTGCTGATGCTTACAGATTATTTTGCATTCCCAAAGCAAACCGTGTTCTTCAGTGGTTTACCATGAAAACGAATAATAGATATCTGTGGACGTGAAGCTAGGGCCTGATACTTTTTGTAATATCAGCGAGGCATGTTGACATGTTTTATGTGACGTTAGAGATGAAGCCTAACATTTACAAGTTTTTATTGCAGAAAATGACATGATAAAAGACAATAGTTCTTTTTGTCAAGGCTTTATTCCTGTTGTTTTTGAAATCATTCAACATTTTTCCAATTTCTTTCATGATATATCAAAAGTCAACAAGTTACGCACTGTTTAGCTTTGTGCCCCTTTCTTCCATTTAACCACACAGTTTAAGTTACAGACACATCTTTTCTTTACTTTGTACTTTAAATTTCATTTTCACTTTGTACAAATCTTATCACATATTGAGACTTGTCTTCAATGGTGACAAGTCTTAGGTTGTGGACTGTTTGTTTTGAGCTCGGCTTCTGTACTCTCTGTATCCACAAGCTGGAGCAGAGCAGCTGGATGTGAAGGCACTTTGCTCAAAGGCACTCCAGTGGCTGCGTGCTGTGAATCCCGCTAAGGCCTCTGTGGCATTTTGATGTTGACAGCTTTTGGAAAAAATAAAAGCTTGAAACTCAAATCTCTGTAGTTTTGGTGAAAACAGCTGGTCCCGTGTGGTGCTATGTGCTGGAGCGATCGCAGCGCTGGGATGACCCACTTATTTTGATGTCTGTAAATGTATCTCTGTGTATTTGTCTGCGCCTCACAGATTCATCAGTTTTTCACACGTTAACAGATTGCCAGTGTCTGACCTCACAGCTGGGAGCCAACACGTGAAATGTGTGGTGTGTGCATTTTACTGTTTTCTAAAGATTTCACCATCAGAAACAATATAGCCTATGATTTTTACACTTATTTCTATAGTTTCATTTAAATTTAGAGGCTCTTCAATTCATGCTTCATGTCATTGTAACTGGTGCATGCTCTTTTGTGTGAATAGATTATCACACAATATATATATTTTTTGATACTTACACCTCTGTGCGTCCTGTGGCAGTTGTTGTCATGGCATGGTCAGTCAGGGTTGAAATAATGTTTTATACTCTAGCTAGTCGATAGATGTTTTTTCCGGATTTATTCGGCCGAAGTCAGCTTCCCGCTTGACTAATACAGATTAGCTAATCTACCGAGCTATAGCTGGGCTCGATAGTCCGCTCCGCAAACTTATTTTTACCCAGTACCTACTGCTTGGCTACTGTCAGCATCCCGCTAACTAATGATATCATATTCAGATTATTGTCCGTAACTCGCTCCGCTAAGTCAGTTTCTAGAATCCCGACAGTTCCGGACAATACACAGCTGTCTGAGCACTGATCAGTGGGAGAAAGAGACAAAAGGCACACACAGTTTTTGTGGTTCTGTTCTCTCCCTCTCAAAGCTTTATTGTAAACGCACAGTTTATATACAATGGCAGTGTGACCTTACATGGTAATGGTGCATCTACCAATCACAGACATTTTCTGGGCACCAAAGAATACATTCAGAGTAAAAAACAGATGTTTCCTGGGCAGCAAAGCAGTGTGTCCATGTATGGAAGTCTATATGGCCAAAGCATCCTGTCCACACAAAGAGGCACAAAGCCATGTACAATGTCCTACAATGGGTAGTCTAACTAAAGCCCTTAATAACTACAATGAAGTCATAAGCACTCCAAAACTCTACAAACTAGGTTAAAAAGGATACAAACTATATTAAAAAGGATATCATTCCAATATATGATTAAAATAACATTTTACTTATAGCAAGGGTAACAAAGGTAACACAGAGTCTGTCATTTTAGTTCCACAGAGAATTTAAACAAAACAACTCCATTTGTACTGAGCTTCAAAGAGCAGCATGAGAAAACTAAATAAAATGCGTTACACTGTAGCTCTGCTGGAGCTGGGACTAAAGTCTGTGGAGACTTGAATAAGAAATGTAATCAGGGCCGGTTCACTGTGGAAACACCTGCTTTCAGACTGAACGTAGATTACTTTATCAAACAAACACTGCCCGATTGAACTGGTGTTTATTCTAGTAATAGTACCCACTCTCTGTGAACACAATGTTTTCTCACAAACTCTGTAAAGTCACAAAAGTGCATCACATCACAGGCCAACATCAGTTATATGGCTTTTCTCTCATGACATTGAAAGCTTGCGAGTGATGTTTCTGTATCTACTGATCTATTTAGTGGATATTTGTGTAAATGTCATTGAATTCCCTGTATCTACTGATCTGTTCTTACCAAAATTCAATGACATTTGCACAAATATCCACTAAATAAAGACCAAAAGCATGTAAAGGTTCTCATTCATTCAAGACATAATGCATTTGTAGTGCTATAAGACTTTTGGACATGGTTTTGAAGCATGAAGACGTATGCACCTAAGAGGCAGTTCAAAATTCAATCTGTTATGCTGGCGTATATTTTAAGAACAAGTGTGAGCCAACAATTACTCAAGCTTAAAGAGTTAGAGGTTTAACTCAGACATTTTCAAAAGCTTTTAAATTGTGTAGAGTTTAGATTAGATTTAGATACAGTAGTCAAGTGTAATTTTATTTGATAGTGACCATAGCATATAGACAGGAAACAGGAAGTAAGAGAGATTATAATATAGACCAGGTGGGCCACTGAGGCACCCGTAATAGTCATTTCCAAACAAACTGACTTATATTACACTTTGGAAACAACTTATATTAAAAGGAGGCCATCTTGTTTTTATGTATAAAAGTCATGTGATCAGGGTTCATCAAATGAGAGAAGACAACTGAGCTGGACACTTCTTTGTTGAGTATATCTGCATAAGTTCACATTTGAAATGAATTTAAGTCGAAGCTCTGCCTTCACACTTACAGTAGTAAACATTTGTTCATGTACTTAAATATTTTTTAAATATGTTCCATTTAAAAAAAAAACTTAACTCACATAAAAATCAAAATACAATTGCACACAATAGTTTCGGGTAATAAACATCTAAAATTGAATATAAGGCTAACCAAACCATTGACTTGTTCATTTCATTTGCTCATAAGATATTATACCATAAATATTGTTTGCACTGAGAGTTTTGTTGCGTCCTAAATGCTATAATAAATCATCTATACAAGCACTTTGGTTAATAACACTATGTAACAGTGCAGAGGCAATCCAAATGTATGAAAATATATTGTTTTATTTCATCCAGCAAGTTTGTCTGTCCCTATACATTTTCAATTAAAGTGCCAAGTCTGAACAGTGTTGTAAAGTCTTATTCCTAAAATAAGTAAAACTGTTCATTTCTTTTATTATAGGCAGTAAACATTAATCCCAAAAGACATTTATGTGGCATCAGTCAAATATGAGCGTATCTCAACACTTCATCTCCTGCCACTGGTGCCAAAACAATTACAGAGCAGATAAAACCCTTTACATAATAAACTCCAGGGTTGTATTTTAACTTCCCGGCTGCTCCACACACCTTCGCTCTTTCATTCTGATTTATCGGAGCAGCGTGTTGAAGCTATGAACTGTCCAGTGCTCAGGCTTGATTCAGTCTCACGGTCTCTTACAACTCTCAGTCGGACACGTGGCACTCGGCCAAATGGACACGGCCGAGTCATAAAAGCCCCATCCCGTGCCATAAAGCAGAGGCTAAAACACACTAAAACCAAGAGTCGACAGTGAAAATGTGTTTTACGTTGTGCTTCAGAAACCGCGGGCTGTGGAAAGAGCTGATATACTGTTTAACTGAAAAAGGAGCTAAATTTGTGTTAGTGATGTCAACGAGGATAAGTAAATGGTGCAGAACAAGCCTGGGCACTTCTGTTTAATACTTAGCTCTAAGAAATGAACAATTTTATAACCAGTGTTTAAAAAAGGAAGAGCTCTCAGGAAGCTGACAGATAAGAACGGTCTTCATGTTGGAAAAATGAAATTCTAATCAAATAATAGATGGTAAATGTAGTTTCTGTGTAAAGTTATATTAGTTAATTGTGGCACATTCAATCCCATTTGCTTTTGTGACATGCTGGCTTTGTTTTGGAAAGTGTGTTGACCAAAGGTGCATAAACGAAACACATAAAATAGATAATATTCAAGCTGGATTTATTGTGCCACTAAGTCATTCTGCAATTTATAGTTTGTTTTTACACGATGTCCTCTACTTTTAACAACAAAATATCATTTAAAGGGTGGAAATATACTTTAAGGTACATTGTGGAAAAAACTGCAGTATATGTTTTAAACAAAGGTAGAACATACTGTTCTTAAAATACATTTTTTTGCATGTGTCTATCTTGAGGTGGAAATGTTATTTAAAGCGCCTTACACAATAAAAGCAGCCATCAGTTTCATTTTGTTTTTACAATGACCCAGTCTGGATCCATTTGATTTTCATTGGATGTGTGTTAGATACTGTTGGTCAAACAGGCAACAAACAGGCAAGGTACACACATTCATACACCAGAGCTGTGGCACTGGAGGCAAGGAGGGTGAAGTGTCTTTGCCCAAGGACACAACGGCAGAATGAACTGGTGTTACCATTAAATAATACACAAATGACACTCTAATTAAATTCCCTTTTAAATCTTGTTGACTTTGATTAAATCTTGTCAAATGAATCTCCACTGCTCCTCTTTCCTTTCCCCTTTAGGCTCGTTCATGGTGGTGAACGCCTCGGGCCGTGCTTCGGGACAGAAGGCCCACCTGTACATGCCCACCCTGAAGGAGAACGACACTCACTGCATCGACTTCCTGTACTCGCTGTCGAGCCGGGATGGAGCCAGCCCTGGGACGCTTAACGTCTACATCAAGGTGTGTGTGTGTGTGTGTGTGTGTGTGTGTGTGTGCATGTGTGTGTGTGTGTGTGTGTGTGTGTGCATGTGTGTGTGTGTGTGTGTGTGTGCGCGTGTGTTTGTGTGTGTGTGCGTGTGCGCGTGTGTTTGTGTGTGTGTGTGTGTGTGAGAGAGAGAAAGAGTGCGTGTGTTTGTGTCTGTGATGGATGGGCCGAGACGTGACGGCTCTGACAAACTTCAGGCCTGTTTTCTGTCAAATGTCTGAGGATGAGTGACAGGAGGCAGCTGGTGTGTGCCCTTATTAGTCAAGTCAAAGTTACATCCGATTGAATTTGCTCTTTGGGTTTTCAAAGTCAGTGTGTTGTTGCAAAAACAAAACCACCAAAACTTAGAAAATCAGCAAGGAGAGGAAAATGAACAATTTTAGTTTTTTCTTTGGTCTGTAGGTCCCATACAAGCTTCTACGTTCTCCAAAAACATACAGAGACTTGAGATTTGAATAACTTCTTTATTTTTTTGCATTGTTTTCCTTTCATGTCCCTTCTTCTTTATAGTTTTGGTTTGCTCATGCTAAAGTTTTGGTTTTGCAGGTGAATGGTGGAGCTCAAGGGAACCCAGTTTGGAACGCCTCGGACACTGTCACCGAAGGATGGGTCAAGGCTGAACTGGCCATTTCTACTTTCTGGCCCAACTCTTACCAGGTAATACCAACACACATCGGTTTTCAGGCACAGCTCACAACAATAAATGTATGCATAGACCCTACACATGTCTTCATTGGCTACAGAATATATTTTACTATTATAGTATAATTTGAAAATCAAAGTTGTTTTTATGTCACTATCTTAGTATACATTCTAACAAAGTAAAATATATGCATAAAACACATTTGTTAACATGGACTAGAGGAAGTTGATTGATTTCAATGTAATAGTGTTCAATATAGATTACTCAACCTCTTTATAGTAATTTAGTCTAGTCATTTAACTAAACCTGTTCAATCCTGTCTCTAACCTGTCTCTGTCGACGTCAGTCCTGTTCGGACCATGACTCAGAGGAACAGCAGCATCCGTCATCTTTGCAGTTTTGGTCTGTCAATAATCTGGGGAATGGAACTAAATAATTTAAAGCAACAATAAATCATTACAGATGTTAATTCCAACACTTTCTTATTAGTTTTTCCTCTAATAAAATCTACTAAAACTCCGACTGAACTTCTACAGGTCGTGACAGTGTCTCCAGATCAGACTCTGACTGAGTCTCCAGTAAAAAAGTCCATCTGTGTCTGGTCTCTGTTGCTGTCACTCATGTCTCAGACCCACTCTCATCTTTGTTTAAGGCTGGTTTCTAACACTTAAAACACAGCTTGATTGAATAAAAGTAACATAATAAAGTTGAGTAATCTATATTGAACATTATTACAGATAAATCAATCAACTTCGTCAAATCTATATTAAGAAATCAAGTAGTTTAGGGATTACTTAAAGCAGTTACACGGAACAACTTGACATAACATTTTTAATTAAAACTGAAGGTAAATTTTTTTTAAGTGCATATTAATTTATAGCATTGGTTGCAATTTAAGATAGCACTGAGGTCTTGTGCTTTTAATGTAAGAACAAATGTATGTCCTTCAGTGTTAGCCTTTTGAGAATTTGCCAGTAGCCATTGTTTGTTCAGGACAAGGGATGAGGTACAATTATATTTCTCAATCATAAACATACTATAGCTGTAGTTATATTTTCCAAATAGGAATAAACTGTTATTTAAAAACTTCCCAATTAGTCCCATAACCAAATACTTTTCTCTCACGCTGATTTGTTCGGTGTTACAGAACAAAGCGTTGTCTTTAAATAGGCCCCTTTGTACGCTGTGTTGCTCTGTGGAAGGTGCAGGGACGGACCCCGCTGCGTTGCTTTATTGAGGTGGCTCACAGTGACAGCGTTTCAGTTAATAACCGAGCTGCGTTCAGGAGCAGAGGGAGCCCTGTGTTGTGCACACACTGCATGTTAAAGCGAATTAGGTGTGTGTTTCTCTCCCTAATGAGAAGTCATATCCCATGGAGAGACGACACTTTCTTTATCTTAAAAGAACCAAAACATTTTCGTAATAAAGTGTGGACGACTGCAGGGGCACAAGCAAAGTTTCAACAAACGAATCACTGCATTAGGCTCATGTTTCAGCCATGTTTGTTACTAAGTTCTTTCTTTAGTTGTCTGCTGCAGTTGCATCCTGAAGTTGTGTATTGCTTCATTTTGAAGAGGGTTTTCAAGATCAAATGTGTTAAATTGGATCATCAGTTGGTTAGCACTCCTGTCTCACAGCAAGATGGTCATGGGTTTAATTCCCAGGCCTTTCTGGAGTCTGCATGTTCTCCCCTTATTAACGTAGGTTCTCTTTGACTTCCTCCCAAAGCCAAAAGACATGGATGTTTATGTGATTTTGTCAAGCTAAACCTAGTGAATAAATGTGAGAGTGAATGGTTGATTGTCAGTGTTGGTCACTAAAAGTCAGCCCTGTAACCAAGTGGCCATTGTCCAAGCTGTACCACAGCTTCTGGGATGGGCTACAGTCACCTGTGACCCCAAATGTGACTAAAATGAAAAATAATGAATGAATGAGAAAAAGCTTTAGAACTCAGGAACATTTTCATCTTTCACAAACACACTGCAAGAGCTTTAGTTTCAGTAACACAATGAATTAAAGCTGTTTGTCACAGAAAATATAAATGTGTAAGAGAGCTCCAGGTGAGTTCTATTAGTGGTCAACAAATATGTTCCAATGTATTTCAAAGCATTAAGAACTTCTGAGTTTGCGTTACTTTCATCTCATTTTCATTTTCATTTTTGGAAACAGGCTTTATTAAATTCTAACCATTACCTGTGGGGGCATTACATAAATACTGAGCCCATGTCAAGGGTTATTCTGGGCAGGTAGAGATAGTTATAGACATTGGTTGCGGTCAATTTATCGATATAAATCAAGAAAAACAATTGACAGTTTATTTCATGATGTGGAAAGAATTAGTAAAAAAAACTATAGAAATAATTGTCTATGTGTTTAAAAAATCTGTGTTGCTTAGATTCTGCAGAAAAATTCCCGATGCTGGTTTGCTGAAAGAGCAGAATACCAATGAGAAGGTGAACTTTGAGCAGAGACAGTTGTATTTGCCGAGGGAAAAGAGCAGACTAAAGCCTTCCCGATGGACATTTTGCCGGAGGAGTTTAGTATTCAGCCTGTTCGCCTGACAATCCTGACAAGAGGAGCACAGACAGAGGTGTGTGTTTGGATATGAGTGCGGGTCACGAGTGCACGGACCCCTGAAGGCCCCGTGCGCCGTCTGTCACCTGCAAGACTCCACAGTAATGAAAGAGTAAAGAAATAAAGAACAGAAGGAATGGGAAGGATTTAAGCCAGACACAAAAGAGAGATCCCAGTCTGCTCTATGATTACCGCTTTAATTAGGCCAAAGACATTGTAAAGCACATCTTTTGCCAAGTTAGATCCGTTTATCTGTGCAACAATATAACTAATCAACTGGTGCAAGGATAATATGATACAAATTGTGATTTAACCTGCTTCAATCAAATCTTTTAGCTTGTTTCAATATTGCCCAAACTATTACAAAGTCAGTTTCTTTAATACAAGCAGTTTTCCAAATGGTTATTCTTATGATATGATTAACCAGTGCTCCACTACTGCCATTGTAACTGTAACTCTTACAATTACCAGGTTAGGTATATACCACTTATCTGCACTTGAAGCTAATGAAGAAGTTAATGAAATAATGAACCTAAAACTTACACTTGAATTTATTTTCCAAATCTAGACTTTCATGGTAGGATGAGAACAGGATTGGAGTTTAGTGAGTATTCTAATTTTGGTCAGCATTTTGGAGTTATGTCATGCACAAAGTAGGACGCACATTTAAATAAAACATAAGCAAAGATCAAAGTTGAAGTAAAATCCCAAATAAATGAACTGCTGTTATTAAAGACGCCACAGCAGAAGATGAAGAGGAATGACTTTAAGGAGAAGCAGCATATGTGTCTGGCAGACGGATGAACCGATGGAGTAGTTGCTGACTTTAAGTTAATACCCCTGGGGGTCCCATAAGCTTCACAGCGAAGACCAGACCTTGTGATAGAAAAAGATGAGTTTGAATGAGTTTGGTTCATTCCTTCTTTTCATTTCAGTAAATCTTGTCTGTATTTTTCTGTGTTTCAGGTCATATTTGAAGCTGTCTCGGTGCAAGGCCATCCCGGGTTCATTGCCGTCGACGACATCCGCGTTCTGGCTCACCCCTGCCGTAAGTCGCTCTGTTTGTCGCCCCGCTGAGCATCATCTGTTTTGTCGTTATCTCACACTTCCACGTGTTTGCTCCCGCACACACACTGACAGATTGTAAGGCTCGCTGACAGATTGCACCGAACAGAGAAGAAGGTCCAAACCAGGGTCTTCATCACTCAAATCTGACATAACACTCTCCTCGACCAAACTGCAGCTTGCTTATTGCACCACACGGCGTCCGACATGCACCCGACAACTGTTCTGGCAAATTCTGTTTCTGAAGTAAAGGCATTTGTACGATTGTCGTGATAGAAATGTATCACCACTTTAAATTAGAAAAAGCAACCTAAAAATCAAAGTGTTATTGCCCACACATGGGATGGGCTGTACTCTCTCTGACTGGCTCTATGTCTGTCCAGTTGCTTCTGGAGGCTGATTAATCTGAATCCACAGATGCCAAACTAAATATTTTATTATGAATTGAGAGAAAATGGCTAACCAAGCTACAGGTCAAGGGGTGGGAGAGAAATGAGATTAAACACAAAGTGAACATGCTTTATATTTTTGTTGAGTTTTAATATTTAGTAGTCTTTGCAAAAGCTAAAATTTGATTCTGTAATCAGCATTTAAAAAAAATGTAGACGAGGACTAAACCTTGAGGAATCAGGGCTGGTTTGGTGCAAATGTTATACGTTGATTAACATTCTTACCTATTTCAATCAGCTGGGGAGAGGTTTGTATTTAGAAAACGCTATGTTAAACCTAATGTTAGTATAGTTTGTATTTTATTTATTTGTAATTTTAATCTTGATATGAGTCATCTTTGCATTAATCTACCAGATTAAACTGAGAGAAACTAAATGGTGATATCCAATCACAATTTAGCACCAGGGTCTTTACCCATTCATTTAAAGTGAAACAGTTTTGTGGTTCCTGAATTTTTTTCTTATTTGTTGCAGTGCCTTCTGGGCCACCATACCATTGGCAAATGAATGAGTTAATGATAACTCTACAAAGACCTACCATTTTATATTTGGTTCTTATCATTACTTTAGTTTTTGTGCATTTTGTACCCTATATTTTCTTCACCCAACACGTTTTTGTCTGTTAAACTCTTTCTTCTTTGTAATAGTTTCTTTTTCAAAGGCTAGCACACAGCATATAATTTCATCTACACCAGCTTTTAATCGCATTTATCAAAGTGCACGAGTCAGTGGAAAATTATAGATCAAATATAAAAGCCAGGATATTAGTGGAAGAAAACAGGAACATGCAAATATAAAATGACTGTGGCGATTTAAAGGAAGAAAATGTAACAGAAGAGAAAGTCCTTGTAATATGCAACAAGCGGCCCATTAGCGTCAGAGTGAATTCTGGTTGTTAAATGATCGATGCATACTGCGTTAGTCTCATCTCTGTCTGCAGACGCTCAAAATGAAATTAACCAGTCGCACACTGGTCTCAATGCCAGCCAATGTCACCCACTGTCTGTCTCTGTCTGCCTTTTCAATGTCCACTTTATACAAGCTGTATATTCACTCGATCACATGTTGAACGTAATTATTATGTGCACTATATTTTGAGATATTAGGGTTACATTTTTGTTTTCAAAAATTTCTGGCGTCTCTAAAAATGGTTAGAATACAGATATTTGATATTTGATATTTTCTTTCATTTTGTGTTATTTGGTCATGTGTTCTTTTGCTCAATATGGTGGATATATAAATTTTATCTGGATCTTCAAACAGCTGTAAGACATTTTTCTTTAAAATAAACATTTTAGGCAATTCATTTATTACTATTACTCAGATCTTTGACCAAATTTGCAGTATTCTCAAATCTCTCTTGTATCTCCTCACCTTTCAACTAAAACATACCAAAGTGAATGATAAAATAAAGAGAAACACTTCCATGTAAAAGGTAAAGGTTTTCTGACAATATAATTCTTTTGTGGCAGGTAAAGCGCCTCACTTCCTGCGGCTCCAGAACGTGGAGGTGAACGTGGGCCAGAACGCTACGTTTCAGTGCACAGCAGGAGGGAAGTGGTCCCAGCACGACAAGCTCTGGCTCCAGGTTCGTGGCCTCTCATTATTAAACACAGGATAGTTCTTTAACTTTGCTTAACTCATGGTCCAATCGTAAATACACCATAATACTCCATAAATACAGAAAGATAGAATAAGACACAATAGTTACAGATTCTTGAAACATCTGTCCCAGTGTCTCCAAAACAGTGAATTTCACCAAACATGAAGTTCCTTCAACCTGCAGCTACATTTTAAAATGGGATTTCGTAACACAAATTGTAAAGTGCTTATTCATACAGACACAAACATTTCATGGTCATCATTATAAAACACCTGCAGCCCGTGGAAACGTTCCTATAGTTCCTGTAGTTTTAATGTATCAACACTTACATTTACACCAGTGTTACAGCTGGAACAACACTGGAGGAAAGGTGGGTTAAGTGTCTTGCCCGAGGACACACATAGATTAGATCATTGTACAGACTCAGTCGTTGGTCTCTGTTCTCACCAAACTGTGCCGGAAAAATAACCAATGTATTTGCAACCAAAAGGAACCAGCTAAGTTTAAAATAAAGAAAAGTTTTAGAGGATGAAAACAATATTATGCTGTTTCCTTAAGTATGGGTTTGATGGGTTTGTGTGATTGTGCTGTATTACCTTATGAACAAAAGAAAATATATAGACATAGAACAGTTACAAAGGTTTAATATTGTTCTCATTTTGTCATAGAGCATAGTATCCCATAATATTTTCCATTATTATTTTTTATAAAAATATAAACACGTAAACTGAGAAAATACTATTTATGTATTCACATTAAGCAGGAAGCTGAGGCACTCAAAAAGGTGAAAAAGATAAAAAGCAGTTATTATAACATGGTTTATTTTATTAAAATATTGCAGATGCGTTTCGGCCTCATGGTCTTCATCAGGACAGGATCCTTGTCGGCAGGATTTTAATGAAATAAACCATGTCATAATAACGTCTTTTTATCTTTTCACCTTTTTGAGTGCCTCAGCTTCCTGCTTAATGTGATAAAGATTAGGGTTTAGGGAACTAAACTGAAGAGCACCTGCCATAGTCTATTATTTATTCATGTTTTACTATTAATAAAAAAGGAGTCTACTCTCACAGCGTTCACAGTTCAATCTACGAATTGATTAAAACTAGTTCTGCTTCGCCCCGATGACTCCAGCGTTGAACAGAGGCATGAGTGTGTGTTGTGTATCTGTGTCTACACTATGTGCTCGTTCTCATTTACATTCATGTCCCCCGACGGGTGCCATGTTCACAGGCCACAAGGGTTTATCCACCGAGTGCTGCCATGTACAGTAATGACATCTGCATTGGAGAGCGGAGACCCTTTTCACTGTGGGTCTGTGGGGGAGATGATACCAAAGCAGCGCCTTGAGATTGGATCTGAATGTGTGAGGGCTGTGATTTCATGTCTGACCAGCTCAATTTAAATCGCTTGTATTTCACGCTTGGCGTGTTTTATCAATATGTGGCCATTTATGAGTATTCAGATCTGTTTTTAGAAAGGCAGCAGTCACTGTAAAAACACACTTGACCAAATCAAAAACATGCTACAAGTAGTAATTAAATATTTTTTTTTTTGTCCAATCCAATGACAGCTGTGGCCAGAAACATGTTTCTAAGTTGACATTTTGATATTTGTAAACTTTATATTATATATTTTAGATTTTGGTCATTTGAACTACATTTACATAAAAAATGTTCCTGAATTTACCTCCATTAAAACTCATTTTCAAAAATACTGTCCAGACCTCAATGACATCAGGGTCATCGTGACATTGATACAACTTCGAAAAAGGCATTTGCTAAACATTGGACAAATTGTGCTATTGCTCAGTTGTAACAGGAAACATGTGGAGCCAGGCTTTGTGTTATGAGACTTCATATTAACCCTCGAGCCATCTTTATATACAAACTTTTCTTTAAACTATTCCACTGTTCCAAGTTTTGAGATGTTACATTTATCACATGGTCAAGTGCCTCATAAATAAACTAAAAGTATTGCAATATTTAATCTACATTTTACAGCAAATTAAATGGTGGAGAAGATGTGTAAAATTACAAAGAAAAAATTGTAATACAGTTTTTGCTGTGTTCAGTTTTATTGACTGTAAAGGATTTTTTTTATTTTTTTGTGTATATAGCAGGAGATTGCAGCTCAGCATAATTACATTTTTATTCTGTCTATATCTACGTAGCACTATTGTTGTTATAGTTTTTAATCACTCTATCACTCACCCCAGTTCAACCTGAAGATAGCTGATGATATTGTCAGCCTCTTTCTTTGTCCTAATTTAGAGAATATACACTTGTACAACGTCTAATTGCAGATTTTAAAACAACACTATGGAACTTTGATTATGTGGTCAGGAAATGAATACTCACCTCTTTAAATTACAAAGTGCTATGACTACCATCTCTTTAGAACATGTTTCACATTAACACAAGTGTATATCACATTTTAAATATATAAAGATATTTGTTGAGAAGTTACAGTACTAAGTGTGTTTCCAACAGTATAAGTGAATATTTATCTTTAAAAAGTTGCTTAAATTTGATTTTATGTTTAAAGCTATACATTACCTTGAGTTGTGAGGCTATATCAGCTGAGTTACCTGTGGTCCCCAAATAACAAGTAAAAACTGTCTTTCCTTTATTGTTCTTTATCTTCCTGTTAGTCCTGCACTAACTGTCTGTATCTCTCGAACCTTGTGTCTCGTGCAGCAGTGGAACGGTAAAGACACAGCTCTAATGGTCACCAGAGTTGTCAACCACCGGCGTTTCTCCGCCACAGTCAGCGTCGGGGACACGTCCCAGCGTAGCACCAGCCGCTACCGCTGCGTGATCCGGTCTGACGGCGGCTCAGGCGTCTCCAACTACGCCGACCTCATCGTCAAAGGTACGTGACTGGTTTATTCTTGTATAGAGAGTGAAAAAGCTGGAGGACGCGCATTTTTATTCGCTTTTTAATCTGAAATCATGATTTGGCATTTTAATATTAAATTACAAAACATGACAAATGTTTGCTCAAAAAGGAAACTGAGATACTAAAGGAAAAGCTTTCATTTTAGTGGATTTCTTTTTACAGAACTTGTTTATTAAATGCCACTTAACTGAGCTGTATACAGGACTTATACGCTTTTTAAAAATAATGACTTGACTTGATTTATTTTTGCCTCTGTGGTACAAACGATGCCTCCATACATTCCAAGATTAATTTCATAATTTAATAAAACGTAGTAATACTGTATGTTTCAATGCTAAAAAACAGATCACATGTATTTTCACCCGCCTCAAAAGAAAACAGCGGAGTGAAGAGTTAACTTATATTTCAGTGGTTTTAGTGTAAGGCTTTATTTTTTTAATAAGGCAGTATTTAGCGTCACATTGAGAAACTTTTTGTAATCAAAGTGTCAATATGACAAGCACCAGATATTAATGTGGATGCAGGTCAATGTGAAAAAGAACCCAAACATTTCAAGGTTTTCTATGAAGAATTATTTAGTAACTAATGCAGTCATTTGACTTTTTTCAATCTTATCATCATTATTGGACATAGTTACTGTATTTTAAAAATGTTAACTGTTGCTCAAATGCTATTATGTCCTGTTCAACTCACGCCCCCTCAGCGACGTGTGGAGTCTGAAATACAGTCATCTGATCTGTGTTGATGCAGCGAAGTGGGACTTCTTTAGTGTGGAGACAAAATGAGAAACAAGCCATATGGTTGTGTAGTCGTGTCAGTGTTTGGCTGTAGCTCATTAGCGCCGTGAGGAAGTCGAGGACTGAATACTGAGCAGGCTTCACTGTGACTAGAGCTCGCATTAATAACACTTTTTCTTTTTTGTATCTTGTCAAAATGTTGGAAATCATACTTGTGTTTCTCACCTCAGTTTTAACAACACTACAAAACAGTTACTGAGCCAAATATTGTGATTATTCAGTTCAGTTGACGGTGTATTGTTGAGAAAAGCACAAAAATAAAAACAAATGAGATTGGGTCTATTTTGAAAACTTTCAATAAAATTGTTCAATAAAAATAAAGTTCAATAAAAAACATGAATTTGTTACATCTTAGGCTGGAAATGGCATTGATGGCTGAGCTGTATTTTATATTATGCTAGTGGTCACATGTGGTACTGCAATGACAATTGTATTGGCCTAAAGTCTACAATGTAAAAAAAAAGTGTGAAATGGTTGAGAGGAAACTTAGAAATGGACAAAACTTTCATCAAAAAAACTTTCATTAATCTGAATGGGATGAAGTCTGAAAGCACAAAGTCTGTAGTACATGTTTTATGTGCAATAAAACAGAAATATGTTTATCAAATGCAACTATATACAGTATCATACTGCCTTAAATATCTATTATCTAGTTTTCTCTAGTAACCTTTTTTCTCTGACTCTGTGATGTAAAACACTTCATTAATGATCACACATGTGAACACCGCTGCCCACAAACAATTATACACCTTATCAAACGATAAAGTACAAGGGCTGTGCACCTACTTGTAGTTCATCTTACTGATGCAGGTGTCAATGGGAAGCTCTAAACCAAATACCTCAATACTTCCAGACACTTCCAAATGTGTTTTCAGTTCTAAACTATCAAGACACATTCAGGGTGCATTAAGCACAATGACTTCCTGCATTTAGGTTGGCTATGTTAGATTCAATAGAACATTCTGTCTGGATTTTGAGCCATGTCTGAAGTTGGACATAAAATACTTTTTTAGAATAATTTCCCTCAGCGGGGAAAAAACATATTAATGGGCCACAGGCCAAACACAGGAATCTTTTGCATGTGACTGAAATAGATACTCTGCTTTGTTCTGACGAGGAAGCACCCTGCAAACTTAACTTGTTTGACCTGAACTTACGCGGTTTGACCCAGACCTTTCAAAAATCAGACTTAGAAAGTATGGAAATGTGCACACCTGCACAAACCTACCTGAATAGTCTTATGGTTACCTGTGTTATATTTTTGACCCTTTAATCTTTGAAGTTAATGTAAGCACCAGTAGTGAGGGCACTAGGCTGTTCCTGGGCTGTATAAACCCAATGGCTCCTCTTTAATGCAATAGGCCATTAACAATGATTAACTATGCTCAACCGTCAAATAAATCAGTAATTCAGTTTGCCAATTCAGTTCCAAAACAAAAATTAAACCTGCTTTAACGCTAAAAATCTGCCTGTGATGACTAAACAAGACATTGAAAATTATGTTCTGATGCTTTCCGTTCTTTGGTAAATTGTGTTTAATAAATAAAAAAAAATCTCACATTTCTTGCGATGTGGCACCATCGTAATAAATAGACTATGATGGATTGGAAGATAAATAATTCCATATTATTATAACACTGTATTCTGACTTATTACACGGCAGATATCAGTCCCTGCTCTCCATTCCACTGACACGTGAACAATAAGGAGTACACTGGCGTCTCGCTGAGAAGGATATTGATGGAGAGCAGAGCAGAGATAATGTAGTTGTAAGATTTCTGATGAGATTACAGCCTGGATACAATCTGTTGTTGTCAGATATAATTACATTCCTTTGCCCTGTGTCCTTTATGTTTCTAAAATGATGCATTTGTATCCATTTCTGTCGTTCATAAAGTTTTAAAATTAGAGGCGATGTTTTTTGTTTTTATAACCCACCCAAAGTAACTGTAACCAAACAGGGTGAATGTAGTTTTTCTTGTATACCTAATAGAATACAAAAGAAGCATCCACACACTCCCCATCTTTATCCCCACTGCACTGATTTAGTTTGAGGCGCAGCTGAGAGTGTTGTCAGAAAGTCAACACCGGAGAGTTTTAAGCGACGAAGCATGAACTCAACAGTGACTGAGCATATAGAGCTGTAGCATATGGTCAAACAAGGACAAGAGCTTAGATTTATGGCAATGTATTCTCGTTTATACTCTTGATACAAAAAGTGTAAGAACTGCAGGACTGGAATAGGAAGGCATTTAATCTAGATTAAAAGTAGAATCGGGTGTGGCTTTAAATGATGCTGCAGATTTCATGATTATATGATTAATTGTCCACAAACAAACAGGATGCATGCTGCGTAGTGTAAAATACAATTAAAAGTAATTTTTCTTTTAAATGACTATATAAATGAAGGCTCATTAACGTTTTAAACACTTAACATGCACAATATAGTGTTGAAAAACCACCTGATGCAAAGCACCGCCACAAAGTGATATTTCAACCATTGACCACAGAAACCGAAGATAATTTACCACCTGCTCTAAAGTCCACATTCACACTGAGGTGTTCACATAAAGACAATGCAAAATCACTTTTATTCTTACATTTCAAACAAAGCAATAAGCAACACAAAGAGTTACTGGTGAAAATAAAGAAGCTCGACTGGATAATGACACTGTTTACCCTTTGTGTACATGCCTTGTTTTTCTGTGACCCACATAAATGGCCCAAAATATCTGCAGCAGATGACTTTCTGTTAAATCCAGCAATTTAGCCAACATTGCTACAAAAGACTGTCATGTTTGCTTTTCTGTTTAGCCTTGTTGTCATCAAAACTAAAGTTACATAAAATAAGTTAGTATTGGGACAGGGAAAATAAGTTAAAGGTTATACCAGTTACAACACAGGAAAATATTGTCAAATGAAGTTACAAACCATTTTGTTGCACAATCGGAAAAGCATATTGAGGTGAAATGTGGTAGAAATATGTAAGATTTAAAAATGCAGAGGTCTCAATGGTTTGATTTCCCTAATTAAAGTGATAGCTGGCAGTGCATCTATATTACTGCTGAATCTGCTTTATTCTTTGGGGAGGAGGATAAACTTGCTGATTTTCACTTAACAAACCATTAAGACAAGACACCTCTGAGACTCCAATCATCTGAAATGATCTACCGCTAGATTTAGGAGGAGTTGCCTTTGAATAAAGCGTCACTAAAACTGCACAAAACCATAAATCCTCCTCATATTTGCTTTGAATTATGTTGTTAACCTTATTTTTAGTGAAGGATGTTTTAATCTGTTTGTGCGACTCCAGAGCGTGCCTTTGTGTGTTGATTAGATGAACGTCCTGGGACTGAAACTGTCATTACCATCTGTTCGCTGAGCACACAGGCCGTCCTCTAGAGACTGTCCCAAATGTGGATGTGTTGTCTCCTTCTTGTAAACTGTGTCATTGTTTCTGGCTCTGCGTCTTCTGTCGGTGTGAGTTCATGTGTGAAGCTCAGGTGCTGTCAGCCGTGCCCCGCGTCGATGCAAACGGACCGATGCCAAACACAATGAACGAGAAAGAAGTGCACAAACATTCCTACTGGGCTTTGTGTACTCAGAGTTGTCCTAATCCCTGTAAATGTGCACAGAACATTGTATATTTACATCCCAAACCTATACAAGACACTGATACATAAAACATTAAGATGTCAAGTCAAAGCTCTTTTATTTGTACAGCACATTTACAAATTAATGCATTGATTCAAATAAAATTGCGTTAAAGTGAAAGAAAGATGATGACGCAAATGCAAATATTCAGTTCAACAGGAATATAAATGCAGATAATGATAAATCCATCCATCCATCCACCTTCTACCGCTTATCCGGGGCCGGGTCGCGGGGGCAGCAGTCTAAGCAGAGACGCTTTAAATGCTTTGAATTTCCAGGTGAGTGATCAAATGTTAGGATTGTTATTTAAATAGACTGCAATGTTCCAAATAAATGACCACAGTTCCTTAATGCAGGACTTTAAACTCACGCTGGGGTCACTGGTCCAGTCGTGTAACCACATCGAGTGATTTCAGAAAAAGCACTGAATTTGTTTGAATAGTGTCAGTCAGTTGTTTTTTATACTGTAAAAAGTCTTTTTAGACTTATTTTAATGACATAACTAAACGGTAACCACATCTTTAAATAATCCAGGCTGTCAACACATCACAAATTAGAATTCACTCAGGCAGAAAACAAAATGTTTAAATAAATTTACAAGAAGTCAAAGCTGTGTCGTGGTGACAGCACAACACTTATTCAGGTGTGTGAGATGTATATTTGTAAGTATTTGTGCTTTATACTTTAAAGTACAAGTCTCTGGATAGATATGCAGCCAATCAGAGAAACGAAGCATTGCACTTTAGAGATTTACAAGAAAACTAGAAAGAGTAGAAGGAGCTGTAAATGGAAGGAATGTCAAACACATTTAATTGAATACATTCCAGCAACATCTAATTTTGTCCATTTGTTCTTCAATCAAACTCAGCTATTACTTGCAAATTGGACCATTTTAACAACAGCAATGTTGTAGGTAGTAGACCATATCAGTGACCAACAATAACACTGGCTGCATTAGAGTCTGACAACAATTATAAGTAAGCAACTAATTTAAAGTTAAAGGATATTAAGGCCAAAATGATCTTGTTTTGTAGTGTAATTGGTGATGTATTGGTAGATATGTATGCAATTATTTAGGATATTCTTGCCACTATTGAAAATAAAGTGAAAATGTGTGAGATAGTGCTGACTTAGTGCCTTAAGTTTTCAGTCTGTACACTTTTTTGAAATCAGATACTCTGCGTTTGCTTTTCCAAATGTCAGACATCACACACTGGATTAAAACGCCTCGCTGAAACATAGTCAAACATCATTTAAAAGCCACAGACTTTAGTAAATTGAAGTTGGAGCCCGGGTGGAAGTGGACCTTTTTTTGGACTCCACATTTGACGCGCAGGGCTGAGCTGTAAACTCCGCTATTGATTTTCTTATCAGTGACCGGACAGATAGAAGATGGTGGGACTGAGGTTTGTGTGGAAAGCTTGGCGGACCAACTCACACACACACACACACACACACACACACACACACACATTTAAAGACACTTCCTGTGCTGCGATAGCACTGCTGGGTCTAATTCTTGGACAACAATCTGCTTTATGGCCACCCAGAGACACGTCCAAACTGTGTTTCTGTGGTCCACAAATACACAAGGTTTCCACAGGGCAGCGGCTGACAGTGGCTCTCCTGGATCTCTGCTACGCCCCACTGAGTCTTATCTCAGGCAGACAGGAACGCACACACCAAGGCCTGAATGCTCACAGTGAACAAAAATACAGGCCCTGGATGCGGTCTACATTCGAACGCTCCAGGACGAGACGCAAACATGCCAACGGGCAAGCTGCTGACTCGCAAACAAACCGCACAAAAACACAGCCGGGGGTTCAGTGGAGACGGTGTCGCCCCGGGGTTCTGACTGCATCTGTTCAACAAGAAAGGCACAAAGGAGGGACGTGCGGGAGCCGTGAACGACATCTGTATGAGGGAATGTGTGAGGGCTGTCGTTTATCAGTGATTGGGTTCACAACAACAAGATTCACTGTCAGAACTAAACGACAAATCTGTGAGAGATTGCTTTGATGCTTTGTTGCTTATGAACCAATCTGGCATTTCTAGATGTGTCTAAATAAGATCTCCAAACTGCAGATTTGTATGTCTAATATGGTTTAAAAGCTGACAACAATAAAACTTGATTGCTGCTTCCCTATAGCTCCACACAACTTTTAGGCTGCTGTTTTATTGCCACTGAAATACAGATATGCTACAGAACCACCGAATAGTTGAATTCTCTTTTTTGATTGGATAAAAAAATGTGTGATCTTCCGATTGTAAAGCATAGGTATTGGGACAGCCATGTTACTGTCTTTCACAGTTGTTTGAATATAAACCTATTTAACCTGGTGGTTTATCACTAATTTGTGGCTAACTTATCCTTTAAGTCTTTCGTATGAACCTATCCAAAGCACTCAAAGCCTACACTGAATCCATACTCTTTACTGAACTCTGTATTACTAATATGCTAGTTGTAAACATGTAAAGACAGTAGCTGGAACTAATTGGGTGTAAAAGTAGTTTTTTTTATCCCATTGTGCATTTGTTCAGTAGGCTTTCAACCAAAACCAATATAACTTACAGTAGATTCATATTATGGACTGTCCACCCTTCTTTTCTGTCAGCTTATAATTTAGTCTCTTCTCCATCATTTTTTAAATAGACAAAAAAGACAAAAATGCTGTTTAAGGGCAAAATAAGAAACTGAGTGAGACTTAATGCAGCAATACTATTTTTTTTTCACCAATGACCTCCTAAAGATTGTGTTCCTAATTTGTCTTTCCATACTTATCCTCAGAAGACAGAGCGCTGATTATTATTATTATTTTTTTAACCCTTTAAGCCCGAGCCTGTTTTTTGGTGTGTCTGCTCGAAAAGGACATGTCCACAGTAAATGGACTGTATCTCTATATCTGCAAGGTGTATTTCAATAATTCTGGTGTCAGAAGGGATTTTTTAATATGCATGTTACAGTTTCAGAATAAAAAAAAGATGGAAAACAGCAAAATAACCCCATAAACATTTCCGCCTAAAAAAAACAACATTTGAATGAATCCCCTTTAGATGAAGGCAGTTGCAGTTCAAACAATATATTAAATTACAGCCAAACATGTTAACATTTACCTGCACTAAATATAATTATTATAATGTGAAACAAACCAAAACTATTAAGATTTATTTTGAAATGTTTAGGCGGAGTCTCTATTATAAAGAATATGCCAGAATTTGGAAAAGTTTGGCACCACCTGTATTTGTTTGCTGCAGTTTGTTCAGTGTTTGGAGAAAATGTAAATGGTTTAGATGTTCTTGTAGCTGAGTCTCAGCTGATCAATCTGATGTGCTGCTTGGGGTGTGTATTATATCATGCTGTTTGTTTGTCCAAGTCTGAGATCCCCCCAAATGAGGGGCTTAACGGGTAAAGTCATGTTTTAAATATTGTTTCCCAAAAGTGTGTTTTAGTGATCCCAACCACTCCAGTGTCATTCATACAGTTGCTATTTAAAATAAATATAAATATGTACAATACGGAGACAGATGCCAGAATCTGCTGCTGACAAAAACATGTTTCTTAAATAAACTGTAGAGAGGTGGCGAAACATAAGGAAATGAAAAATAAAATAGACCGCTGATAAAGAAGAGGTGTGAGAAAAACATAATCACCTTTCATTTTTTTACATCCTGTCTCCTCCAGATGCAGATGTCACAAGTGGAAATTGAGGCTTTGTTTGAGTCACCTGCTGGTAATTTATGGATTGTAATATTGATCCTTTTGTGGTGTTTGTGTGTTTTTACTAGAGCTAACGACATGCAGCGTTAACACTGTCTGCTGTCTGTGAACACGTAACACTGGTTTTAATCAAGGCTAATGAATTCAGGTTTATTGTGTACAAAATAAACAGGACAGGAAAGATAAAGTATCTACCAAATAAACTTTTTTAGGCTCAGCAAAGGTTTTTCTTTTTCCTTTTTAACATGGAGCATGGAACAATGGAACATAATAGGTACATCTTAGTTTTCTAAATAAAAATAACTCTCTGGATATGCCTGTCTTCAAGAAAGAGACATAAATCTTCATAGAAACCAATAGAAACTCCCTGTTCATGTTTCTACAGCTGCCCAGAGAGGACAAACTGACAGCATGTCCCCGCAGGGCTACCATAGCTGTTCACATGCTTTAAAGGAAATGTCATTGCCATAAACAGATAAACAAACAATGACAATGACAATGACTTCTAAATATGAAATCAGTTATAAAGCATCTTTTTTGTACTATTTTTACACCAAAGGCCTAAATAATTTTATGGAATTTCTAACTTAGTTTACTACTACTTTAACTAAAGAGAGACAATCACAAAAATATTCTGGACTTTAAATTTCTCCTAAAACAGCCTCGGTTTTCAAATCATCCAACAGGACCTTTACAAAACAACAGCCAGGTCAGGTATCGACTAAATCATCGGTATAGAATTCATAGAAAACACATTTGAGTCCACCTCAGGTTTCAATCTATGCTGCACCAGATGGTTGCTAGTTCTATTCCCTGATGCCGGTGTTCTTTTGAATAACAACACACAGGACAGGATGTGCTCAGGCAGCCAGCAGTGAACTCACAGATTATTGCTCACATGGAAGATCCCGAGCAGCAGAACAGTACGAGCCCCTCCAGACGGCCCTGGTCACACCTGACTGAGCAGCACATTAACCCCCATTTCACTTAGCAGCCCCCGAGAACACACGCGTGCCCTCAAATTAATTCAGACTCATCTCGGGAACCAAATGAAAGCTGCACATACACTGATAACAAAAACAAGATAATAATATAAAAATAATATATAAATGATATATATATATATATATATATATATATATATATATATATATATATATATATATATATATATATAAAAATAATAATATTATTATTATTATTTTATATATATATATATATATATATATATATATATATATATATATATATATATATATATATATATATATATATATATATATATATATATATATATATATATATATATATATATATATATATATATATATATATATAAATAATAATAATAATAATAAATGAATGAATAAATAAATAAATAAAATAATGATGGAAGCGCTTACAGGCCATTATTCATTCACTCCGCAGTCACACCCTGGTGGTTGGTGCTCTGTGGCAGACTGACAGAGATGCGGCAGCCAGTGCCATTAGACCGGTGGCACTGGAGGCAGGGAAGGTCAAGTGTCTTGCCCAAGGACACAACGCCACTATTAAATATGGAGATACGGGATTTGAACTGCCAACCTTCTGGTTATAGGACGACCCTGAGCCACGGCGCCCCATAACAATCAACACTAAAACTGATGATATAATTGCACTTTTTTTTCACATTTTGCAGATTCAGTAAAATAAATTATATATATTAGGGACTTTCTTTAGTCATGTCATAGCATTTAGTTTATTAAAACAATACTTTGAACTCTATTATTAATTATTATTTCTTTATTCATTTATTTATTTTAAGCACATGATTTCTTTAACAATCCAGGTCATATCTTGTCATCCTTTTTTTTCAAGTTTTCAAGTTTCAAATTTGCACTTTTATATTTCCAAAAGTAATGGTCCATTTGATTTGGGAAAAGGAATTGACAAACTAAATAATGAATGGAAGGTGAAAATAAATACTAGTCTTCCTTAATTACATTTTCAGCCATCTGTTGGATCGGGTTTCCATCTCAAAAGCAGAGAAATAGAAACTTTAGAGAATGAAAAGTAAATTTGACAATATTTAAGTAAGTCAGCTCTGTAGTCAGTCTGTTTAATCAGGATCTTAGGGCTCGCCTTAGGTCTGTGTGAGTTTATTTGTGCGCATTGTGTTGTGTAGAGCAGCTAGTTTGTTCTGTTATTGGTATTCTGAGTCCGTGGCTCTTTCATGTGCCTTTGTGTGTGTCTGTCAGCCCGAGTGGACACTTCACACAGAATTCCTGAGATACTACATAAGTAATGTATGAACAGGTATGGAGAGTCGAGGAGGGGTCCGTGTGCAGCTAGAGAAAAGGGGGGCAAAAGAAGGGAAAAGACGGAGAGGAGGTGGGACTGAGGTGAAAAGTTGAAGCCAAAGACAAGGAACAAAAGGATAATAAAGGAGACTGAGGCAGGTGGAACAAAGAAAAGCAAGTCCCAAATCAAAAGCACTCATACATGGAATATCAATGGTTGAAAGGGTAGAAACCACAAAGGGTTTGTGTTCACAAGCTCGTAGCAACCAACTGAACGATGTGTTGAGGCAGAAAAACAAAAGGAAAATGATACCACAGCGTTTTTGCAGTACACTAAAATCCAGCTAAAAAGTTGCATAATTAATTAATAATAGAAACACTTGTGTCCTTTGATCTTAAAACTAACAGGTTATTTAAGTGACAATGCATGTAACCCAAAAAGCAAAGATCTGGTTGAGCTTAAGCCATTGGTTTACACAAGGACACTGAGCTCACTCCTCGAGGAATCCAACTTTTAAACCCGGAAGAGGTATTTTAATATTCATAGAGGCACACAATCTGATACCTGTGAACTGTGAAGATGGAGACCCCAGGATAAACTAAGAGCCGCTCCTCAGACAGCTCTACACATCAAGTAGAAGAGCAATGGCGTAAATTACTGTGTCTGAGCTGCAAAACCTGCAGAAAGCATTGTTAGTATCAGATTTATAAATCCATGTCGAAGCCTCAGAGTTGACCAGCACTGATCCAGAAAACCCCAGGATTTAACAGGTTTAAGATCGGCAGCACAGAGGATTGGCTCTGGCCTGGCTGTCAAACTACAGCTAAGCCTATCTTTGAATGCGCTATCGGCCAGTGTTTTGGCGTCATGTAAATGTCAATTTGATTTACAGTAGAGAGGTCAGAAGAGTAGTAACTCTTTTTGTCTCAACCTAGCACATCCAAGTAAAATCAAACTCTAAACCTACCCTAAAGTTCACAAACATCAAACTGGTTAATGTAAAACGAAAAACAGCGTGTCAGTTAGCGCAACATGAATATAACCCTTTGTATGAGTCCCAGCAAAAGCACAGACAGGAGAAAGGTCGACCTATTGGATGTTTTATACCAGAAATGTAATATTAAAATAAGTAGTAATAATAAAGTTTAACAAATTTTACAAAAACGTTTAAAATAAATGAAAGCTTTACAGTTTGTATGACACATACACATCAATGAGAACCTCGCATGAACACAAGGACAACAGGTTACAGACAGGACAGGACTGGAAAAGGATGAAGAAAATGACATTATGTGAAAGTGCATAAAAAAGGATTTGATATTTCATTGCCAAATCTGACACATCTATTACTTTGAGTCCTAGTTTTTAGTTAAGGACTTTATTTGAAAAGCTACTAAACAGCAATAATTTACCACAAGAGAGCCACTGTTTTACACCAGGAACAAAGATCAGAGTCTCATTCACGGTTTCTTTATCAGTCTCAGCTTCTCATCGGTTCTGTATCTAAGAAGCTCACAGGAAGCAGGCGTGAGGAGGTTTACTGTCTGTTTGAGGGACAGGGTCGGGACTGGTATTTGAAAGAAACGCTAAATATAAATGAAGGGGATTAAACTAAAGATGAACTCAAGTGAAAATTGAGTGAGTTAAAAACTAAAGGAGGGCCAACTTAGACGCTAATGAGTGCGTTGAACCTATTACCAACCTTTGGATCATAATACGGATGCCATAATGTGTATAATATTAAGGTTAAGGCTATAAATATATATATGTTCTTTTAAAATCTACAAAAAAAAACAATTCTCTGTGATCCAACACCAGGTGCAGGTTTGAGCGTTACAGTTTGTTGGTTTCAAAGCAAAGCTACAGTGTCAGTGACATACATTTCTCCAAATTTCGGAGGATTTTGTTTGAGGAAGCAGAGGCTCATGGGATATTTCTGAGTAGCAGGGGGCTCAGATGGCTCCAGTGTGGATTGAGTGTTGCTGTGTGTAAGAATGACTGTTGAACAAGTGCCTGTGTCTTTGTAGTCTGTGTTTTTCTACTTCTGTTGTGTGTAATAAGGCAGCAGGTGCACGCCACACTGAGTTTACTGTGAGGAGCGGGGGATCAGATCTTATTACCCATGATTCCTTGCTGCCCCGTGGGTTTAAATGCTCTTATTTTCTGTTTTTATTTAGCTTTTTCTCCTCCGCTGTCGGTCTTGAGTGAAACATTGTGCTTGTTTTTGATTAAAGCGCTGGTTGTGGCCGGGCTCAGTGTAAATAGTGAATTCATTACCCGAAGTAACGGGCCTGAGGGAGTCTACAGCGGCACGGCTCTCACTGCTCTATGCACATACTGTAAAACCAAATGAACACATACAAAGCACAGGGAGCACTCAAATGAAGTGTAATTTTCAAGTCTAGCTACATTACACTCAAGACTTTCAGGAATGAAAAGTAATTGATTTATTTAAATTCAAACAGCCGTTTCAAATGAAGGAAAATGGAGGTGAACTTTTGAAATGTGTAAGAAAGCAAAATGTAAATTAGAAAGTGAGTAAATTCTCCAGTGTAGAGTCATGTAACAAAGTGGAATGTCGTTAATGTTTTGGCCAACAGTGCAACATGAAGAATGAAATAAAATGCACATTTTTTCATTAAAAAAGACTACTGGTAACATGATTACATTTGATGTGCGTTACTCCATTTCAGAACGGTCTCCAGTCCTGTTCAAGAGCATTGTTTTAGACCAGGGGTGCTCAATATGTCGCGATCTACCAGTGGATCGCAAAGGTAGTATTGGTATATCGCAGGTTGCTTAGGTCACAGCCCATGGGCAAACAACGGGGCTAAGTGCAGCAAAACTAACGAGCTTCAGCGAGTTACCTCCAATTTTTAGACCTCGATTTTTGCATTTTTGGAGTGGGTAGATCATTTTGACGTGGTCATTTAAGAAGTAGATTGCATGCTGAAAAAGTGTGAGCACCCCTGTTTTAGACATTTTCAATATTTCCACCATGTTTTAATACAGAAATTGAAATGACTCTGATTCTGGCTGATTAAGAGTTACAATAAACCCAGGACCCTAGGACACATGGGAACCAGAGGAAACCAGATTACAAATGCATAGTTTACAGGTGCTTCATTCCCCTTCATTGTGTGTTCAGATATGTTCATAAACCAACATATTTAACAGATGCTTACCGTTGTTCCATTTTTGGCATTTCAATTTTTTTAGACACAATAAATAATAGTATTTCTTTTACATCTTTTCTCTCAATGAGTGGTGAAGCCACTCTGAAACAAGCTGCTCTTTATGGATGACAACTGTGGCACTAATAGTGCTATTATAATCATAATAATCAATGCTGTGCTAGCCTGTTCTAAATGATGATGAAGCAGAAAAAAGGGTCACCTAGATTATGTGAGCATTAGTTTACAAAAGCCCTTAATATGTTTAAAATAATAAGACTGTTATCAAGTCCATCAAATCTGACTTTTAGGGGAAATGTCAGGAATTTACATTTCCTTTAATTAACTTTTAATTTAAATAATTTGAGCATCCTCAAGTGCATTGAATAGTAAGCCATTCAAACCAGTGTTGTTTATGGATGTGTTAAAAAAAAAAAAAAAGAGGTAGATCAATTTAATTATCACTGGCACAAACTGTACATGTTTATCCAGTAACGTGCCAATCATTGTAGCAGCATACATCCGCTTTATTTATGCTCACAAATTCATTTAGGCCTCTGTTTGCCCAAAATAAGAGGTTACATGTGCTATAAATTACATAATTATAAATCCTCCTCTGAAACTCGCCCTGTCAATGGTTTTGTTAATGCATATCAGAAAATGTCTAATGATGAATTCATGGAAATAATTTTTTTTTACAAAACAGTGGTTTCAAATAAAATGTATCCAATATCAATTTGTTCCAGTGAAACACTCTGCAGGCGGGTTATCATTAAAACACGATGAGCGCGATCGATGCTATCAGCGTCTGTGTGTGGCCTTATCAGTTCTTCATGAGCTGAAGTTCAAGGACCTGCGAAATCGACCTGGAAAATGAGACTGAGAAGAGCTCCACAACACAGACCTATAAAAACATCTTCTATAATTAACGTTAAGACAAACATCCAATTGGAAAAACATGGCTGACTGTCATTAATCAAACCAGTCTCTGTTGTAGCTTCACAGATTTAGTCATTTTAGCCACAGATGAGTTTTCCATCTTGTTTCCTCGCTGTTGGACCGAGGCCAGGTATAAGGCTCAGTCATTGCACTATTCCTCTTTCTGCATCTATCATTTGATATTGAACCAGTCAAGCTTTACTTTTGAGTAATTTATCTGTAAACACAAATACATATATAAGAAAATTAGATTGTTTGCAGCAATGTTATCTGAGTTTACAGCTTAATGCCTCTTTACACATTCTTATCTAGAATGTTATTAAGTTTGTATGAATAGCTTTGTACAAGGCTTTAGAAGAATACCATTTTTATTTTAAAAAAGTGAAAATTTCAGCAGTTATTTTTACTTTATGTTTCATTTTGCACTACCTTTGTCATTCCCACTAACATGCTACCAAGCCGTGGAAATTGATGTACCAAATAGAGAAAAATAAATCAATATAGTTCTCCACCAAGCCATTTTTTTCAGCTTGGATTGGTCCATTGGCCATTATTCAGTCCCTCTTTATCATTCAGAGTGACCTCCTCCCCAGCTGCGAGTGCTTTTCTCCCTCTTTATTTACCTCACGTGAGGCGTCGAAGATTTCGAGGTCAGCCAACAATGACCGCAGGTGTTGGCTTTTCTTCTGGACAAGCGAACCTGCCACGTCTCCACAGTCCGCACTCAGAGTGAGATACAGAGATATAAAACAGAGCGTAGCCTCAGGGTGCAGTAACACGGGTCACTGTTAGTGTGCGGTGCCTCGTCCGACAACAAGGCCCCGAGACGTGCAAAATAAAACCTTTATGGCCTTGATAGAGCTCCTAACAAACACTCACACTGCAGGCTTTATTGGAGAGCAGTTCCTGTCCTCTGCTCCTGCTGTTCTTCACTTTAAAACTTCATGAGTGAGAGAGTGTGGCTTTTCAACCCATTCTCCAAACCAAATGGATCAATGGGACATTTCTACAAAGCAATAGCAATGTGGGATATCAATATCAGTGGAAAGTAACATGTTGAACCTCTAAGTGGACATCTGCAGAACCCTAAACACAATAACCTGCAGTGATCATCACAGATTCCTGAGGGCAGATATAAGACTTTACTTTGACCATAGTGTAGTGGTTACCTGAAGATGGCTGTAAACAAATGCCAATGACCTACCTCAAGCTCTGAATCTACAAGGAGTCTTTTTTATTCTTCTCAAAACACTCACTTATTATTAGGTTATGAAGGTCCAACAAAGTTACTTCAAACTGCATTAGCACATTTCCTTTATTAAATACCATACACTTGATACTATATGACTCAATATAATAAATGGAAAAGTTCCATCTGAAACCTGTTATGTGAAAATGCTGAGGCTGTTGGGGCAGTAGGTAAAATGACTAGTGTACTGTTTTAGGGCTACTGCAATATTCTGGGATGGTCTCAGTGTGCATTGTTTTTTGACTTTGTTGGGTTTCAAGCCTCGTTGCCTTGGTGGAACGTCACAAAGCACATTTACACAGCATAACAGATAAATTGCCTTTACGGTTAAATAAAAAGCTGCATGCTTAAAGACAGCTTTAGTTAATGTATCTCACAGTTAAGTGTTAAATGTTGTATGGTAATTGATGGCTTGTGTAATGCCAGTCGCTTTTCAGTGGGCAACAGCTAATGATGATTTTGTTATTAACTATCACCAGGCAAAGAGTTGTTGTTGACTATGCATATAATCAAGTTGAAATGTTGAGCAGTATTCTTCTGCATTTTCTACTTAAATAAATGCATAATAAAATGTACAGTGTATGAGATTTGTAGAAAAGTGGTACATGTGGTTTTGGAGACAGAGTGTTCTCACGTTTAAACTTTATGTAAAACTAGGTGCGTATTGGTAATTCTCTGCGTGCGGTGGCAGCGGCAGGTTGCGTGTCGCTGGGTGGCCGCTGTAAAGCCCGTGTAACTCCAGGCTGTAAATGAGCGGACGGGGGAAAGGATGGAGAGATAAAAGAGGGGAACAGACGGAGAAAGGGAGTGATTGAACGACTTCACTCCACGCTCCCGCCGAGCGACATCAGGACGACTCGTTCAATATAAATAATGTTAATGAAAAGTCAGGCCTGTGTTCAAGCACGTGTGGAACACAATTAACACGCCGCTGTTTAAGGACTGTGCCACTCTTTACTTGTTTTTCCGCTGCAGCACTCCAGCCACTTTGTCCTTTTCGGTGATAAAGGGCCTGGCCTGGACTTCATTGGTTTTCACTAAAAATGCTGCCTTTACACTTTACATGGCATTACATCAGGGCACAGTACTACAAGAAATTAGTGTAGAGTACATACTTAACCCTAAATACAATATGTAAGTACACAATTCATTATGTAGTAACATGTTATTACAGTTTGTTACACAGTGTGTGTTACATTGTACTAAATGAGGTACAAGCAATGTATCAAGAATAAAATAAAGTTTGACTGTGTGTTTTAGTATTGTAACGCTAGTTCACTTTCTGTCACTCTGTGGAAACTTAGCTGAAAGGCAGTAGGTATAGATCCAGACAGAAGTTAGAAACAAAGCTCTCTTAACATTCAAAAACAGCCTCTTTGTGATTTACCACTATTTCTTCTTTAACTGAATATAATTAACCAAAATAATAAAACCCTTTTGTATACTTCCACTGAATAGCCCCAGTTTTTTTTCCCTTGGAAAACAAAGTGCTCTTTCATTAAAACAGAGACAAAACCATTTAGTAAATGTGACACTGTCTCAGCCAAAAATGATTAATAGCACCAAATGAAAAGGAACAGCACTTTCAAACAAAACCAAAGACCTTTTTGACTAAATTGCTGTCTTTATTGAAGTTTCACAAGAGCATTTCATCCATTTCCGTGTTCTTCTTTGTGTTTGTCTTTCATTTTTTTCTTTGAGAAGCTGTTCATGCTCCACAGTTGTTAAATATAAATTAAAGAGCAGCTTAAATAAAAGTAGTGACGCACATGATCTACAGTCATAGAAAAGGAGTTTAAGTAGTTCTGTTAGATACTTTTGAAACTATCTGAATGTACTCAAGTAAAGTCACAGCACACTCCCAGTTTGGAGAAGCAGACAGGAGCAATGACACAGAGACTAAAAATACTGGGAGTGCTAAGTTCAGGGGTTGTATAAATTATGAACCAAATAAAAAACGGTCACGTAATGAACAAAAATGAGTGTAAATCCCTGCACTGTGATAGGCTCCGACACGATTAGTGTTGTATGTTTGTGTGTTCAGCAGGAAATCTGTCTGCCTATCCAGACTCCAGATGTGCTTACAAATACCTTCTGTATAAATATGTATCTATTGGACTCAGCTACAACAAAATCAATCAACAAAAATAATATCAAAAAGCCAATAAAAAGCCAACATGTTAAACTCAAAGCACCGGACGTTTCTCTATAACTTTATTTCTGGTCCATTTTCATTTGACAATAGGCTATTCTTCTATTTTATATGTTCATGTGTAAATGTGAATTGCTCAGTGGTTTGTGCTGTACTTTGATCAATTGAGGTTCATATAATTTTGTGTGGTCAGACACATGCTCATGCTTATATATCAGATTTTTCCTTTATTTATTTGTTTGTCACCCGTTTAGTTCCTTGAGGAGTTGCGGGTGACTGAAGCCTATCCCAGCAGCTTTGGGCCTAAACAGTAGCTATACGTACTTTCAAATGTCAATACAATCCTTGACTTATAATGGTGATAGAAACATTGCCATTACTCATGTATATTGGATAAAACAAATCAGTTTTTATGGAAAATTCTTGAATTTGTTTGAGTAGATGCATGACTTACTTGATGCTAACATCTAAAGTCTTTTGCAATGATGCATACTCGCTCTGTTTATCGCAGATGGATGAGTGCTTGGCGGCTGACAGCTGATTCATCGGTCATACATATTCTAATGGTGCCTTGAGGAAAGTGAGAAACTTCCAGACTTAAATCAGGACTTTGTTTTAGAAAATGGGAGCCACGGGACCATTATTTTTGACGGTATAACACAGCTGTCAAGTGACAAAGCACCTGTCACAGTCTGAAACCAAAAGATTAATACTAAAAGACTGCATAGTTCAAGCTTTAAATGTTTTTTTTTGTTGCAGTGTTTTGATCTGCAACAGAAGAGTCACTTAGAACGGAATATGTTTTCAAAGTTAGAAAATTAGTTGGTAGGGACATGTCCCCTCGAAAATCTTTTCCTGTCAGTGTCGAGATGCTGACAAGTTTACAAAGTTCTACAGACATTCCTTTTATGCATAGTTTGGAAGGCTTCCTAAAAGACTGATTGTTTTAGCGTTTGAGTCTAGAATGTGAGACTGGTCTAAAGGTCTCAGGGTTTATTTAAACTCAAGCCCTTTTATACACGGCCTCGTCTCAACAAAAGTGGATAATTATACAACAATCACATCTGGAATAAAATACGTTTGAATAAACCCTCATGTTCCAAAAACCAAGCACTAACAAAAACCCATGAACTTGTTACTGGGGTGAGTCTCAGACATGAAGGAACCTGACCTGAGTAATTGTTTTCTGAGTCAGACCCTGTTAAGTTAATATTCCTTTTAACCGTTTTCTCTACAATAAAAGCTGCTTTACTCAGGATGTCTTCCATCCTTCCCCCGGCCTCCGTTAACAGCATATGGACTTTTCCTGCTTTTTTTAAATCAAAAAAGTCGAACTGGACCTATTCACCACAACAAAATATTTTTTTTTTATGTATTTTTTTTTGGTGCAGTATCCTCAACATTTTCACTCTCTATGTGCGATTGTGATTGGACAAAAAGTGTGTGTCAGTTAATGCCTTTTCCCCTATAAATGATTCTTATGACAATAAAGGGGCGGCACTATAGCTCAGTGGTAGAGCGGCCATCCTTCGACCGGCGGGTGGGCGGTTTGATCCCCGCTCGAAACATCCCGCTCTCCCCCAAATACTGTTGTTGTGTCCTTGGGCAAGACACTTAACCTACATTGCCTCCAGGGAAGTTCTTTAACACTGTTAATAGTTGAATGTATGTAAAGTACTTTGAGTAGGTGGAAAAGCGCTATATAAAAATAAAAATTATTATTATTATTAAAGTATGAGAATTCAAAGTCTCAAATGCAAGAAAAAAAGATGTATTTTCTGATAAGTAGGGAAAAAATAAAAAAAATAAAATGAATGATAAAATCCAATAACACTTTATTTTATCTACCCCCTTGTGTAAATACAAAGTCATTACAGTTTGTTACACAAGGAAGTAGTTACAAGTGTAGTGTAACATAAAGTGTCACCTAAATCCTTAAAGAATTCATAAGCTTTGTGTTACAGTGGGGCCGCGACTGTCAAAAAGTCATCAAATCCACATTTATTGTCCATTGTGTTGCTTCTTCGACGGATGAACATGGAAAAGCCATCCGTTGTAATAACCATGACTCGTGCAGTTGGCCAGGAAATCTTTAATTTAGTTCTTGTTGCCTCCTGCTCCATGTGATATTTACTGTATTGTGTTCGAGCTGTGGGCGGTTGCTTTCAGAGATGCCTTATTTTTCAAGTGTTGGCAGAGACTTACTAAATATTTACTTCAGTATTGACTCATTGATGTTGGGCATGACCACCCACTGCACGACAACACCGTCACGACCAAGCTTCAAACAGTCCTTTTCTTCTAGTTTTTGTATTTTGAGGTATCTCCCACTTTGAATATTTTAAAGGAGATGTCCGTTTTCTTGTGTGTGCTGGCTGTCTCGTTTTGATAAGGAGCTGTTTGTAAAATGTGGGCTCACTTTTGCAAAAGAAAGACTGGAGAGGAGTAATAAAACACTTGCTGCTTTTAGGCTTGACAGAGGCCATTATTTTAAAATGCGAAACTCCAGTGGCAAAGTAGCTGTCAGCAACACGTCGACACAGTGATGGATGGGTGGCCCAGGTAGAGGAGGTGCTCTTTAGCTTTTAGGAGCACTCGATATTAATGCACAAGTTAAAAGTGCACATGTTTGATTTGCATATACAGCTGTCAGTAAGGCAGAAGGTGCTTTTATTCCTTGTTCCATCTGCAGCATGATTTATTCACATGCTAACACCCAGCGTGAATACAATTAGGCAGTGGCCCTGATATATTGCTGAATATAGTACAGGGCATACAAAAGTTTACAAAAACACATACCCAAAAAAATAAGTTTGATTAGAAAATGCAAACATTTCTAGCTGACCTCAAACATACATATTAATCCATAAACAACATAATGTCAGACTCTTACATATGTGCAAACCTAACCTAAAATCTGGACACCAATAGTCTTTGTGTGAGTTTTACATATTATATGAGTGAATATTGCATATACATATAACTTCATACAGCTTGGGAGTTTGAGATTTTCACTAAAGATACTAAGCGTTGACGAATAATGACATAGATATTAAAAAGTGCATACACATTTTAAGTAAAGACTTTCTTTTCAAACAATTGTTTATTATTCCTGTATAGAAAATAAATTGAATTTCTCTTCGTCCCAGCTCCTCCTACTCCAATCGCCCCGCCCGAGCTGCTGGCGGTCGGTGCCACTTACCTCTGGATCAAACCCAACGCCAACAGCATCATCGGAGACGGGCCCATCATCCTGAAGGAGGTGGAGTACCGCACCACGTCGGGAAACTGGGCCGAGACTCATGTGGTAGACGCTCCCACCTACAAACTGTGGCACCTGGACCCCGATGTGGAGTACGAGATCAAAGTCCTGCTGTCCCGACCTGGAGAGGGAGGCACGGGACCCCCAGGACCTCCGCTGGTCACCAGGACCAAATGTGCAGGTAGGGGACACAACTTGGAGTCTGTACATGTCTTGAGCCAAGCTTGGTTAGTAAAAAAACAGTTGTTGCTGGTGGTTAGTCACTTTGGGGCCGGTTTGGGGGCAACCACAGCCAGTGATGAGGATCAAAGGCCTCGACAAGACAAGGTGCTGATACTGTAGTACACTTTTTATTTAAAATGGAACAGTAATGTTACTTAATTCAGAACGGTAGGCCATGTTGTTGGTGAATTGGGTAAGAAAGAGACAAAAGAGAAAGCTGTATGAAAAGAATCTGTGAATGTTTTTGTGCTCAGGGTAATGTATGAATAATGTTGAGGTTTTGGCTTTTCTTTCATACTCTGAGACAAATATGACACGAGTAATTGACGTGAATTGGGATTACAAAAAGACAAAAGTGACATTGGACTAAAAAATGTTCATTTGTGTAGTTAAAGTGAAAGACAGCATAGATCAAATACATGGTTGTATGTGTAACTTGCATAAATGCAACACTATGGTTTGTAGAAATGTAGCTTAAGAAGTTTGATCTGGGAGAGTTTAATTTTGTTTTTCCTCAACCCGTCATGTTTGAGCACATTCCCTTCTTATTTTGTCAGATTCATTGAGCTCTTTGCTTCGTCTGCAGTTCTCGATCTTCTTCATCTCCTCCTCATTTTTCTGTAATATCCTTTACATTTTCAGTTTTTCCATGTTCCTCACTTTTTTTCTGTTTTACTTCATCTGTTCCACCTCGGTCCATCTTCATTTCCTCACCTGTGTCCCGTCCGCCACACTCAGCTGTTTTTCTCATGAGATTGCTTTCCGACGCAACCAACAGAGACAAAAGTCTTTGTCAGGGTTTTTTAAAAACTTTTTTTCATATCTAAAAGCACAAAGAAAGAACAAACGGGACCCAGAGGTGATGAAGAGAAGAGAAAATTGTGTTAAAGATGGAAACGTTAGTTGTGCTTAACTCAACTGAAATACTTCTAAGTTAATGTACGCTTCAGTTTTCTGAGCCTTCCTGAAATGCTCATATTTTTGGGTCTTCGTTTGTGTTTGTTTAGGGACGTTAGCTTTTGTTTTTGAGCAACCTCTGAGCTGTTTTTGAGTTGGGTTTAATTGGAAAAGGATGGTGACACATTTGTGGTTTTGTATAACTAGGTTAGTGTTTTTGTTCGGCACATTGTGGTCTCTTGTGGACACTCACTGATTGGTCTAACTCTACTGTACTCATTTGGAGAACAGACCATAGTCTCTCTTTGGCTCACTTCTCACTTTTACACGTATTATCACAACTGAAAACTGTATTGCCTCATAGCTTGAAATTCAAAATGCATTAACCAACATGGAAATCTAACTAGTGCGTGTAGTCTATGGAGTTTGATGTATTTCAGAACAAAGCCTAGCATCTGATGTCTTTCCAATTCAATCCTGTGATGTCATTTTTTATCATATTTGGCCCTGGTTTTATTTTACAAACAGTTTTGAGGTTTATCACAGACACTAGGTTCAAATTGCTCTCATTCAGATGAAGGTTTAGATTTAAGAGAGCTGAAAATGCAGAACATTTGTTGTTTGTGTTTGCACCTGTTCATATACTCGGCTCAAAGAGGAACAGACGGGGAACAGTGATGCGAGTAAGTAACTGAAGCATGTGTTAAAAAGACAATTATTTAAAGACAACTGGCTAAGATAAGGATAAAGAGTTTTGAGGAGAGTGTATAATCATTCATCCATATTTTCCTGGGTATTATTTTTGGCTATTCTAGCTGCGACATGAGGCAGGGCTTAGACATACATTAATTAACCCATTGATTGATTAGGGGCAATTTTACAAATTATACAGAACTCATTGTGACCTGAGGAAGACATGGAGACTCGACACATAACGGCTTGTGCTAGAATCAAACTCAGGACCTTCTTACATTAAAATCTTACTTTTCAAATGTTATCATTGCAAAAAATAAGTTGGAAAGTTAACCATTTAATGAGACATCCAATGGTTTGCAATCGAATCACATTGATATTTTTATTTTGGGGTTGTGGCAGAGAATGTTTTTGGTTGAAAGAGGAAAAGGCTGAGAACAGACAGACGTTAGATGGATATTTCATGACACACACAGACTTTGAGGGCGGCTGGTCACTGTGGTCATTGTTTGTGTGTAAAGTGCAAGGGAACATGTGTTTTCTGATCTAGCGGCGCTGCGTGGAGCTGTCACAGCCACTCATCACGCGCCGCAGTACGTGTTGCCGTGTTTGTATGTGATGGGATTGGAACGGGCAGGTGTGACAGATGTTCAAAAGCCTGCTGGCTACTACCGCTCTCTCGCTGTCTGTGTTTGTGCAAGTGTTGGACTCCACACCTTTTGTGTTCTGTTTCTGTTCACATTAGTGTCCACAGACCTCAAGCGTCACTTTAGAACAACATGTTTTCTTCCCAAGGCATAACGTAGCAACCTTAGCTCAGTGGCCCTATTCACACGCAAACAAAGAAGGACCCCTGATGTGGAAGCAAGATACACATGCACTGTGCCTAATAATTATTATGATCTAATAATACCCAATAAATCACCTGATTACTAATCTCAGAAACCAAATAAACCATGTGTTTAGGCTTGTGGAATCAGGGTCTATAGTAAAGACTCTATATGGGTCTACAGTATATTGATCAGAGAAAAGTTTGTGGCTTTATTGTATTAGAAACAATCATTGAAACTGTCTTTCAGGTGATTTTCAACCTTTCAGGATGCTCCAAGGCTGTTCACTTACACATTAAACACTGAATTTTTACTCCTGATTACAATCTTTCAAGTTCCCCTGCTGCAGTAACATGTCCATCAAGAGTTACTGTTATTTTCCAGGTCCTCGAGCACTGGAGTCAGAGCTAGTTCAAATGGGCACTGCTAAATTTAATGGTGATCATTGTCAACAACTCATGAGCAGTGAAACGGAGGCACAGATGGGATATCCCTCTAACTGTTATGGCAGACTTGATGAGCACTAATGCTAACAATAATGGGAATGCTAATTGGCACATGGCTGATATTGCTCATCACAGCAAGTGGGGAAGACAGATTACAAGTCAGAAACACTGGAAGGCAATTAGACATTCATTCATCATTTGACATGAATTTTAAACACTGTATTCTGGCTCAGCTGAAAAAAAAATATGACATGAACTGAGACATTTGACTCAAAGTGGTTAATAACACTTTTCTAATTGTAATTGTCTGATAAAGCAGCTTTGTGGGCTTTGAATTGTGACAAGTAGTAAATATAAGTAAAACGGATGGTAATGATTTTTCCGTTTGTTGCAGTTGATCACAATGTTTAGTGACAGTGGTGTGCTATTGTAGAAAATACAATAAAACTCAGTAATACCAACTATTCAAAGGGTTTTAAAAAGTTGAAAATAACATTCATAAAATAAAGGCTTAAACCTGATCACCTGGATCTAAGTACAGAGTTTTTCCTTTCCTTTTCAATAGTGACAGGAGGAAATATTGCTTAAAATAAGAGCTACATGATGTTAATTATTATGCTTTTATGCAAATAGCTCACAACTGCTTTTCAGTCTTTTCCTCTAATTGGTTTAAAATGCAAAGCAATATTTTATGCCGTTGCTGCCAATACTAATTTGCTCATTGGTGCATCAAATTCTTCCCAGCTTTAGTTTTTTTTTACTGTATTCTGCGAAATCTTAAGAGTGCATGGATGGGAAAAAAAAGCAAATATAACACTTGTGGAAGCAGTAGGACCTATTGTTGAAGTCAAAATCACACTAATCATTGCAAAATCATGAGCTCTGTATTCAAACCAAGCCTTCTAGGGCTCGAGACGGTACGAGATGTAAATAAATATCACAGTATGGAGGTATCAAGAAATTGCAGATAAGACTTAAGTTGTTTTTAATGCCCTGGTAAATTGGACATGGTCAAATCTTTGTATGCAGTATAATATAATATCTCAATAGCATTCTTCCAAATACAGGAAGTATTTGTGTTTTTTAATACCACAATTATCATGGCACTTTGAAACCACAGTAAACCTTGAAACAGGATATCGTCTCAAGCCTAACCGAGACTAACACAAGACCAAGACCAGTTTATGATACATATCAAGAGATCCCAGAGAACAGAGACAAATTCCAAACTTATGGAGGAGTCAACACTGGAACGTAATTGTAAGAATAAGTATTGGTCTTGTACAAACCACACTTAAGGGCTCTTGTCAGTAGATAAGATTTTCTAATCACGTTGTAGTCCCAGTGTCTGTAAAAGGCTCCTTCTACCGTCAATGTGTAGTCCATGGGAAAACTGTTGGCGTTAAATAGATTTTCTATTGCAGTACCTCAAATGTCCACTGGTTAAAAAAGACAATTTTCCAAAGATGTACAAAAATTTGGTTTAGTCAAAAATTCTTTAAAATCCACATAAACAAGACCTTTTAATTAATATTTTGGGAGGTTTAAGCTGCTTACTCCTGAGAATAATGTGGGGTTGGGGTAATTTATCTTGTAGCTAATTTATCCACATTTGAAAATATATATAAAACTCTAGTCTCTCCAAGAAGTTGAAGAAATAAGTTAGTTTGATCTGGACCTGAGGAGCATATTCTCTTTCTGAGATTCGAAGGCTGATTTGGATGCTTCGGTGAGGTTTCCCACCTGCCAACTCAAACTCAGAAGCCCTCGACTGAATAAGTTGTGAAGTGCCCTAAGGTCGGCTCAAATAAAGTAAAGTTTGATATTGACAGAAGAATATGTCCCACAACAGCAAAAATTCATCTGACGATTGACCTTGTCTGGTCTAAACTGAACAATTGCTCTGACTGTATTATGTGGAAATCCCCTGAAAACTCTCTTCCATCTCGTTTTCTCCTCCCTCCATTGTTGGGCTTCTTTTGTGGCGGCAGCAGCGGCCCAGTGGCAGGCGGCCGTCGCTCAAAATAGGATTCAGACCATTTCACCTAAAAGCAGCACAGCAGTAGCTCCAGGGAATCCAGCGCCACTTTTAGCCGTGTGACTTCTGTAGCATGGCACATTTGTGGGAGTGGGCAGGGAGTCGATTGAGGAGGCAAGCTAAAATGAAGTCTCTATTTTGCCTGAGGCGCAGCGAGGACGCAGCCTTGATAATGATTGATTTCATCAGCCAACTGCTCACTATCTCCACACCTCCATCCCTCCTCCTGCCTGCCCCCATCCCTCCATCCTCCGCTCATCACTCCCTTCTCGCTCTTCAAGGCTTTCCAACAGTGCCTTTCACTGAGTTTCTTTGGATAATAATTCACACATGACCCTCGAGAGACCTGTTGTTACCTGCTGATAGCAGTAGTCTCCTGTGTTTAAACCTCGGCTTTTTTGTTTCTTTTGTAGACTGTTTTTATGTGTCTTTAAACCTTCTTTAGACAGACCTCCTTAATTTGTTTTTTTGTTCCCCTTCAAAGCCCCTTCTGTAACTAATAAGTAAGTAATAAAGTAATGCTGTCTCATAATTTAAGCCATACTTGTCTTATTGTTAAGATCAAAAGAAAAAGGTTAATACGTTTTTACAAGCAAAGAAATAATATCTGTTATAATATTACCACCGGAAAACCAAAATGTTGACAATTTTTACGAGTCTGGGGCACCCTCACAGTCCATAAGCTGATAACACAACACAGCTTTTCACCTTGTCACACCTCTAGTTATTATACATCACAAAACCAAAGTTTATTTTTGATCATTCAAATAGGCTTGTCTTAAAACATAGGCTGCATGTTTTGACAAAACGCATGTAACTTAGACAAAAGGATGTAGCGCATCGTGGAAATTGTAAAACTGCCTTCTGGAAGAAACGGGGGCAAATTTAGCCAACTGTGGTCGAGCTGAGATTGTTAACTGAGACCAGGGTTCAGTTCTGGAACAAAAGGATTTAATTTTTATAACATCACACTTGACCTCTTTACTTATTCAGTCTTCATGTGTTCTTTAAAAGCTAAACTAAAACTCCGAGTAACATATTGTATGGTACATTTTTGGTATATAACACAAGAGAAATAAGGTCCAGTGTTATTCTTATTTTTTTACCTTCCTGCAGAACTGGGTCTCACTTAAGTTTGATTCAAGATCAAGATTATTTCATGTAAAAAGAGGACTGTGCATTTTATCAAAGTTATTTTAAACTTACAGTATAGGCAAATACATTGAGATCTAGTGGACAATATAACAACTTCTTAATTTTGTGAACTGAAAATGTAATTTCACATTTGTAAATGGTGTTAATCCCTCACAGACTATGTTTTAATTAACAGTCTAAGTAAAGCAGGCTTGTTTAGAGGTATGTCTCATCTCTGTTACATTTAATTGTGGAAAAAAAAAACCTCTATTAATTTGTTCTATATTTATTTCATCTTTGTCTTTAGCCTAGCCTTCTTCCTTTCCGTTTTCTCATCTGTCTCCACTTGTTATTTCTCATCTCTTTATGATATACTTCTAGAACATAAAATAAAACTGAATCTTGGCTCTGATCCATGTCTCTATAAATATCCTCTTTTAAAATAAGCATTACCTCTTCAAAGTGCAAAAACATGTTTTACTCATCCACTTTTTCTCCCTTTCCGCTCGCTCCCAGTCTCTCTTTTCCGTATAAATGAATACTTTTTATGTGAAGAGTAATATTGTAAGTGTGGGCTAATACTTTCGCCTATAAAGATAGACTTTTAATTCACCCGCTGTTCATAAATCTGTCTCCAGTATCTTTTTCCTCTTGTGTTTCTTAAAGGAGGCAGATGCTAATGTGAGTTTTGGCTAATACGCAGCACTCTATAAAGACTTAATTCACCTGAGGGTTATATACTGCGTCCGAGCACCTTCCTAACTCGCAGCATTTCTTATGAACTAGATTTTTATGTGACGGATGGTAATGTGAGTGTTGGCTAATGTGTTGCCCCATAAAGATGGATTTTTAATTCACCTGCCGGGTAGATACTGAATTGGCTGACACCGCTGCTCCGTTATTTTGCCGAGCCAAGCACTTTGGATGCAGTAAAGAGACTGTATCCTTTCAGCATCAAACACGAAGAGAATCAAACACTTCAGTAATCTGTGGTGTTTTTATAAAGGCTGTAAAACTCTCTGTAGATTTTAATATTGCACTGTAAAGCAAAGAACGGGTAACAAAAGGGCATTGGAAACTATTAATGGAGAAAAGGCAATTGAGGCCAGCTACTTGTTGATGAATGGGAAATGTAGTTTTTGGTCACAGACTGGCTGGTGCACTGCCCATCTAAGCTTTAGAGCAATGTTCGTTTATTATTCCATATTGGCAGGCACAAGGTAGTGCAAGATGAAGCACCAGCATGCATTTAAAGCTGTCAAATAAATCTAATGCAATATTATTTTCTAGCTTTTAAACTATATGATACAAACATATACATCAAGCTTGTTTTAGGATATTCTTACTCATGCAGGTCACAATCCAATAAAAGGTTTGAAGGAGGAATCTGGACAGTGTTTCAAGAAGACAGGAGAAGGTTGCATTTTAACTAAATTTAAAACCCTTTAGTGATGGAAAAAATGCTGGGACTGTAGCACTCCTGAAGAGTTCAAGATGTAACACTATCCCAAATGTAAATCTAACTCTAGATCCCAAATAATCTTGACAGTTGTTTTCTATCTTCCAGGCCTATCTTTAATTTATTTTTTTTATTTTTTTTGCTGAGCTCCATATTTAGGCTACACGTTAAAGTCCAATCCACTCAAATCAAAAGTATGCAGTCAAATGGGTTAAGTTTTTTTTTACTCTCCTCTTATTGTGCGGTAAACAAGCCTCTCTCATGGAACCTTTTAAACGGTCCTCGAGGAAGGGCGCCGCCATTCAGCAATATACCTCCGTCCACCAGAGGGCAGGCTCCAAAAGCGGAAATATAAGAAGAAACCCAATGACGACTTTACAAGTGTAAAAATCATGTTTACAGCCTGGTAAAAATTATCTCTCAATAGAAACATATTATTATGGTGCAATTCCAATAGTGTATCTTCACATTACTTTAAAATCAGAGTATAATATCACATGGCTAGAAATCAGAAGGTTTGTCTTCTTCCTCTAAAATGGCCTCTATTTTGCAATATTTTAATAGACCCATAAAATGTGATGCTGAATTATAGACTCCAGTAATTTGTGCTCACATGCACTATGTTTCTTTTATTTTAAATCTGCTTTATGCTTTATGGAAACACAATCAGTAGACTAGGTTTAGTGTATTTTTCTTTTTTCTTACTTTATTAGTACACATTAGCCTTGACCTTTTAATTGGCTTTTTTACCTGATATTGGCCAAAGTTATAAAAAAAATTGACAGTGTCAATTTGTGCCAAAAGTGCAATTACTTTTCAAGGACAACTTCATTAATTGCTCAGTTTGCCTTTTGAATGTATAACCTTTCCTCTGGCTCAGATATCTTTGGTGCTAAGAGCAATTGCAGCCTCATTTTATTTTCAATCCCAATGTTTTTAAATGCAGTGAATGCCATTTTAAATCAGCTAAGACCATAGGAGTCATCTCTTTTCATTGTCCAAAAAAGTGTTATCCTGTCTCTTGAGTCAGTGTTTACAGTTTGTTCCTACATTTAGTTGAATTTATTGTAGGTCAAAACTACATTGCACTGACCTTACCTAAATTGAAGAAAGTTGACAAGTGAGTGAAGATGCTCTCCCATTTGTCCACATTTGTAGGATTGTCCTTGTTTAATTTAAGGAAGTGTTTTTTTTTCCTCATTACTTTGTCCAATTCTGTCTAGTTCTGAAATCCTTTGACCTGCTCTGAATACGATGCATCTCATTAATTTCTGTGTGTGTCTTTAGCATTTTATTTATTGCAAGGTCTTTGAAATTCTGTCATGTCCCATCTTATAATTTCCAAAACCTGTCCAAATCCTTTGTAAGGTCATGCTGTTTTAGCCAATCTCAAAATCCACCATTGTGATCCAACTTTGTCCTGCTGGTCCTCTTTTTGGATTTGATGCCATGTCACTCATCTCATTGTGGCTTTGTTAACTCTTTAAAATCCTTCTTTTTGTGGCACCTCCTTCATAAACGTCAGATTGAAGGACACATGTCTCTCTGTGTAGGATTCCCAATGAGTCAAATGTTGACATTGTTAGAGTTTACCGACATAGATTCAAACTTCATCCAAAAATAAGAGTTATCCAGACACCAGTCACGCTTGTTTTTGGGAAGTAGGCCCAAACAGTAAATAAAATAAAATAAAACATTTGCAAAGGTTGTATAAAGCAGAATCTTCTTGTAGATCTGATTTTGAACCTGAAGTTTCTTCAAAATAAAATATGTACTTATGCTTTTAGTAATTCAAGGTGTATTAAACATTGCCCATTTATTGTCTTTCATAGAAAATGTATTCACACAGTGGCAGGCCCTGCATTTTACAGGTAGGTCTTCAGTGGTGTCCTACCTGAACCATTCCCTAACCCTAACCCAGCTGCTCCAGACCCGTGGTGCTTTTCACGACCACAGTTTTATATTTAGCCACGAGGCTAACCGGTAGCTACATATCACAATATTAAATATCCAGTCGTAGCCTATTTGGTTTTAACATTTTAGTTTTTTAACCTAATATGAAATCAGATAATGGCTGTTTTTCCTTTTTTAAAACAAAAAACAAAAAGGGAGGGTACCATTAACACGATTCAACAAGTCTCCGTTTGCAGACACAGCTGGACCATAGCCTACACATCATATGAAGCAGGAACATCAATATTGAGACAATAAAATGACAAAATAGAAAATAAATGAATAATAATCAAATTCATTGACTAACCAAAACTTGTAATTATTTGAACACAAAGTCCATCCACCTTTTTTTACTCAAGAAGAGTTCAATTACTCTGTTGTGCAGTTCATCTGTGAGTTTCATGAATTTGTCATATTTAAAGATTCAACACACTTATAGCTTTACTTAACTGTCAGTGTTTTCTTCTTCTGTATCTGCTTTTCCTTAACCTAAAAACTTGAATAATATTAAATAAATATAACTAAATGTTGGCATTAATTTGGATTTGATTTGTTATTTAGCTTGTTAGGGCTGGCCACCTGTTAAACATGGCTGGAAATGTCTATTTTTCCAAGACATACTGTAGAAAATTGTAAAGAGGGTTTGAGCTAATGACATACACTTTTTGTTCAAATGTATGCTACAACATCTTACACAATGCATCTTTAACATGCATCTCAATTTAAGTTCAGACAGTAGACTAGCACTGGTAACATTTAAAAGTCGGAAACTTGGAATCAGACATTATCACTTGCAGCCCTGAGTTAATTAGTTAAACGCCCAGCTGAGTGCTCCATAAGGCCTAGTTTTACTTTATTTAAAGCAGCCAATCAAACGATAACCTCAAACAAATCTTCCTCGATACTAATTCTAACAAAACACTTTAATCTTCCTAGTAACAGGCCTCTATTCTGAGAGGTGTTACATGCGTGTCATGGTGCAGCAGAAGTGAATATACGGGTGCGAAGTTTGTCTGTCTGGAGTTGAAGAAGTGAGAACTGCTTAAAAAAAGTGTGAAACAGATTATTCAGCACAACAAAGGATGGAAACAGAAAGGAGTTACTTCAATTTGTGGCCAGAAATGTAGCTGTGGAGGAGTGGACAAATTAGCGTGTGATTGGACCAGTGTGGCATTTTTAGTTTGACGGTAAGCTTTAGTGATTGCACATACATTTACATTCATGCACAGTTTGAGTCTCACAGCAGTGTAGCGGGTGTAATCAACACTTGAGAGAGCTGTGAGCAGGCAGGAGGAGTAACACCAAGGGTGAGAGCCCACGTCTGCTGAGGGTCTGTCAAATATGTGCACTCATGTGTTTTGAAGAGTGCCAGGAGGATTTTAAACCTCTGAGCAGACAGATAGTAGAGGGAAATGGGAAACAAATCTCCAGCCGGAACTGCAAATCTCTAAACAGTATTGAAACTTGAATATACTGTCATAAATATGGACCATATAGCATAATGATGGACAAATGTGTAATTCTACTGTACAGTATGCTTTTTAGGACATCTTCAAACACAGAGAAGAGGGAGTGGGCCTCGGCCTCAGATTAAACGGCATCAGCCATGACAAACTCAGGCTGTACCACTGATGGCCACTAGATGCTGGCTCCACCTGAGCCCTTTTCAAATAATGGACACTTACTTTAATATAAAGTAAAAAATGCATGCTGTTGTGGTTTATTTTAGAAACAATATGATAGAGAAGAGCTTAAATAAAAAAAAATTCAACCCCTTAATAATATCCAATCCCCCTTTTGCCTTATTAAATGTGAAACAGAACTACAAAAGACAGCTTTTATTTCTTTATTTATTCATTGCACAATCCTGATGCAGGCTTGAATCAATCCAAACGTCCCATAGAGTATACGCTCTACAGATTCAAAGTCAGATATCATATCATACAGGTGCAGTCACACAGTTCCCTGTTTCCTCTATGGCCCACACTAACTCTGCTGACCAGGCCTGAGATCAGTTACCTTTTGTCTGTACAACAAAGAGCATAACCGTATAAACACAAAAAATGACAATTCTGTCTATGAGGCTTAATTTCACAATTAATAACTTTTTAACTTTTGGGAGTTAAAAATAACTACTAAACACAGCTTTTGTTGAGAGGAACCAAGAATATAAATATTTATAATTTGACTTGGATATGGGTCATTTTGCACTGTCACAGTCAAACTGTAGATAAAGTCATTTATTACGTACATTACGTGCGTTCATTAAATGCCATGTGAATGTGCCTGGGCCCACGTCTCTGATTGGAGCGCTCTCACCAGTCAAGCATCCTGTGCTTTAAAGTGTGAAAGGAGCTTTGTTAGAGGTTTGGTGATGCCTGTTGGGAAATTGTAATGTTTCCTAACTGGGAATAGTCTGGGAACTTCCTGTCGGGTCTCTCTTGGATACTCACTTTTCCAAATGAGCATATGGATCAAAAGACCAACATGGCAACAGTCGGATTCCCAAATGGAGACTTAGAAGTAGATGTCTGGAACAATCATGGTCATTATGTCCAAGTAGCGTATAGGCCTCCGCCCTCTGTGTGGCTCTTGCCTTTTCCTCCTTTAGCCTCCCCAGCTTTTTATTCTGGCACTTCTTGTAACAGAACACCATGAATTCTGGGTAATAAGCTACTGCAGCGCTGAGGATTGTGACACAGACACACACACAAAGTCCTACATATACACATTTTTTGCAGCAATAATTCGAGGAGGCAAGATATAAAGAGCTCGACATGCCCACACACACCCTCCGTCCACGCTCACAGCCAATGAGCCAGAGTTTGAGGAAGAAGCCAAGCGCGCACAAAAGAAATAGAAACTCTTATTAGACAAAAATGTTCCCCATTTTGCCCACAAATAAGTTACTTTCTCTCACACATACAAACACACACACTCCTGCAGGGCTGTCCTTTGTTGCAAAGCAATCAGGATCCAATTTCTCCTTCATTAAGCCTGGGTAGGAGGCAGCTCTAGCCTTGTCCCTGTCTAAATGCTCCTTATCTTTTTCCAAAGCAGAGACATCAATAAATGCCTTGTAACAACACACACACTTATGTAGACATCATCAACATGGCACACAGGCTTCCCAATAAGAGTTCAATGATGCCTTTAGTTCCTACAAAAGAGAAATAAGACTTTTCAAAACAGGAGAAAGTGAGTCATTAAAATGCATCCTGGCAACCGGACATCTTCAGAAACCTGGTCTTATTACAATCTGTTTGCTCAGCCCACAAGTCCACAAATGTAGATTATTGTGGAAAAAGGGGGTATCCAGTAGACACTATCTTTGTTATTATTACAGATTGTTTAGGTTACAAATACAGACCTAAAATGGCAAACAATAACTCCAACTCATGTCCAAAGAAAAGCAAAAGTCTAGGGTCTGGAAAGTCATGTTGCAGTCACTGACCAAGCATTAGGAGTTTTTTTCATGACTTCTCTGTGATCATGTAATTCACCTCAGAGTAGTAATAGTGTAATAACATTGCAGACTGACTCAAATAACACGGTCAGGTTTCTCCCTTTTTCATCAAGGCTAAATAAAAAATAAAATAGTAGGATTTCAAGGGGGCCACACCAATGGAATAGACCTACAGAGAAATATTACATTGCATAAACCCAGCCAATTGTAAATTAACAAAATAAAAGACAATTTGTCTGATATAATTTGTACCAAGCTGAAATTGCTGTAAAGGGAAGGGATTCTGGATCCATTTCCATTTGCAAAGTCATAACTGGTCACGTTATATATCATGTTTAGTGAATCAATAGCTGTTTTAAACTAGTCTGGGCCCCATAATTAATCATTTATAATAAACAGTTTTAAAGCATTTATGTAACGCTTGAATTCATACAACTGCTCCATAACACCAAATCCTTCTTGTTCTTGTTTTTTTTACCTGACTTGAACCGTTCTTGTGTTTTTTCCACGTTCCTGAAAACCATTTTAATGCATTATTTGGCTAAAGCTTAACAAATCTGCAGTATTTTACTCATTTAACTACCCTCATCCTTTTCTCTTTCTCAAGTAATTGTTTATTACCCTTTAGACCCCTCTCAAAGTTGAGCTGAACAGAGTCAATAATTTGGCTTCCCTTTGTTTCTTGGAAATCAGCGGTGGCTCATGAGCATCAGGCAGACAACAAATTAACACCCAACTCTGGTAATGAGCAAACACACAAATGCACTACACACAGAGCTAAAAGTCAAGCAGGCTTTGAGAGGATGTGGGCTGCCGGCGTGTGGTATCCAAAAGGCAGACAGGATAAAACCCATTAAATACAGCAGATCCGCCTTTAATTGGTGCTCTTTTGTAATTGGACCATTGGGAGCGATTTGCATTGTTACCAGGGCAACAAGACTCTTTCTTTTTTATCTTAGCACAGCAGGATGGAAAGGGGAAGATTGGGTAAGAGTAGTGGGAACAAAATAGGCCTTCGGGTTAAAGAATAGACAGAGATAAAAGATTCAGTAAGAGGGATAAAGTCTAAGGAAGTCCAGATACGAGGCTGCGAATGTGAAACGAAGGAGATGGAAATGGGAAAGCAGGTGATTATAGATGAAACGGAGGGAGGTTAGTGAGGAAGATGACTCAATAGGGCAAAGGAAAAAGGGCACGACAAAGGATAGAAAAGACAGTTCAGATGGGAAAGGTATATGATGGTAAGTCTGAAGCTCAGAGCCCACAGAGATCTCAGTAATGAAGGGCCGTTTCTCGTGCCGTGACCAGGGGACCTACACAGGCTGCAGTCTTCGATTTTTGTGCCAAAACTCCTTCTTGTAAAAGCATCGGGGGTGAACAGAGTGGATTAGAGTTAAAAGCGCCATTTTCTGACACAGTAACACAGGAAGTCAACGCCACTGAACTGAATTGAACAAGTGATAAAAAGTGGACCAATTTCTATTTCCTTGGACTGTATGTATCTTTCTTTTTTTCTATATGAAGGTAAAAAAACTAAAACTAAAACAAGTATATAAATCTATCTAAAACAAGGTATAATCAGAGAAGAATGCCAGTAATGAGAATTATTTCAGTGTATATTGTAATTTAAAGACCATGCTTTATTACTGAAGGTGTTTTCTAACTTAGGGACATTTAAACTTGGGTGTTTTCAGATTTGTTCACGTGAAACTCTACTGATTTGTGAGGTTTTGTCCCATTTTATTTTAGAGTTTATGCCACATCTCCAAAATTTAAAGGGATGCTTCAAAACAGTATTGAGCATAAATTAAACTGCTTGTATGGACGACCAAAATCTTTTAACATACATCACTGGCTGACTAAAAACAAAACAACAATGTAGTATTATTTCTAAATAAAAATTCACAAAACACAATCCACACCCCAGCACAGGACAAAAAAAAAGCATCCCAATCACAAAATGAGTGTGGCTACCAGTGTTCACATTCAGTTATAGCTAATAAAGTGATAAACATTACTTCCTTATTGGTCCTTAGACCAAACCAAGTAGCAGCTGACCTATACCATTTTAATTCAAATATTGTCAACAGGATGTCCACTAGTTTTTATAAATTATCGAAAAGTTTTGCTCATACACAGCTCCCATTGGAATTATTCAGGCTAACTTTGCTTTAAAACTAGCAGCGAGTTAAAAGTTAGTGAACATAAATCTCTTGGATGAACAGTCTTCGGATATTTTTCTCTTGGATGATTTGGTCTCCTGTGTCCGTTTCGTTCTGAGAGAATTGAAAGTGAAAGAAACAATGTGCTTTCAAGCTGCAGGAGCAGAGGTGTTGTGACAGAAGAGAGGGTCCACTCTGCCTCATTTTAAAAATCTTTTGACAGAGCGCAGGGTTCCGCAGGTGATCAAAGACGAGCCTGTGCTATCTCTGACACTTTACAATACCTCTGATCAGAGCAGCTCAACGACTGAAGAGCTTTCATGTCCGCACACGAGGGAGGGGGCAAGTAGGATGATGATTTATCTGTGCTTTATCCATAGTCGGTTTTATTTATTGTGAATAAATTCTGTGTATTTACATCACCATACACATTTTCCTAAGTGCAAATGTGTATGGTGATGTAAATACACAGTACAATTGTGTTGTGATTATCAGTGGCAGGAATGTCAAGGCGGAAATTCTATCAAACATTTCCATCATCCTGCAAATCAGAACTATAGTGTTTTTTTTACCATAATGTCACACGCTTATATTGAACCTTGGATCTGACCTTTGTCATGATTTGATTTGGAAAAATTCCTTTAAATTAGGTTCTAGAACAGAATAGTAGTTTATAGCCTCTGCTGTTTTTCTCAGAAATGTTGTCCCATTAGATTTCTGTATTGCTACTTTTTAAAAGAATCAGCTGAATTAACCTCATGCAGCAGAAGGGGCATGCCCTTCCAGTATGTGAAGTCCACTGCTTTCAAGAACAGTTCCCCCCACATAGAATTAGTTTTTTGAGACATTGAACAGGTAGTTTACTGAGGACCAAAGACTGGAAAAGAAAAGCTAGGCATGAACACAGTATGTGACATACTAGAGGCCTTGTTCGTGCAGTGTTTGAATGATCTACTAAATTTTAGCTGATCTTAAATGTGTTCTAGTGTCTAATGTGACCCTTTTGTGTCTGTGTCTCTTTGACCGTCTACTACTACTTGACTATTTTCCATGGAATAATGAAGGCAGGTCTCAATTAAACACTTACTTCCTGAAAAAGTATCTAAAATCTAATCTAAAACAAAACCAAAGAACAAAATGAAAACCTACCCAGGCCTCGCAGAATCGCTGGCCTGACGTCCCAGGGCTATATCTTTTTCCAGTTGGGCAACAAAAATGTAAAAGTTCCTGGCCAACGTGCTATCTTAAATGGTGAAATAAAGTATTATATTTACAGTTGAATAGCGTTGGAAAGCGATTTTGAAGTTACTGATCATACATAAAGTGAAACCAACTCTGTGTTTTCTGTAGCACATTCAGTTGCGCGCCTGTCCCGCTGTAAACACAGACTTTACACAGAGTACAGCACTCTGAGTCCAACAAGAGTCTTGAGCATTTACTTCTCAACTACTTCTTTAAGAGTCTGAGTTTTTTAAGTAGCTTCATGTTAATGGTTGGCTGTTCCGTGTTCTAAAAATAACTACTGTAAATGTCCCATTAACCTATGGAAAAGAGTGCGAAACCTTGAATAATTACCATTAGAAAAGTGGCTAAACAATTCCCCACCTAAATAATGCTGTTAATAAATTATATATATATTATATATATATATATATATATATATATATATATATATATATATATATATATATATATATATATATATTCTATACATATATACATATAATTTAAGTAAAAGGTAAAAATGCCCCCCAAAAAGTAAGAGCTGATCTGATTTGAACTTGCCATGCTTACATAACAAATACTGGGCTACCAGGTCTTTTATAATTTTGCGACCCCTGCTACCATTAGCCAACATTCCAAGAACAATTATTTCAGCGAAAGTGTCAGCATCATCCACAGAAAAGCCACACTTTAGTTATTCATAATCTAACCTTTCTCCAAACTCAACTAATTGCGAGCATCTTGAGACAGACACGTCAGACACTTGTTAACGCGGCCTCACCACAAATAACTGTGCCACAACCTCAGGATCGGGACAAAAATATGATCAACAATGACACCGTAATGAGAGCAGCTCGGGCTTTATCGTCTGTTTTTTTCACTCAGGGGTCGAGGTGGTAACAAGTTGCTGTAGTGAATGTGAGTTTTTGCTTGTGTTGATTGGTGCTTAATGAGGGCTGACTTCACGGTGTCAGCGATAGAGAGACATTTAAAGCATAAAAAAGAATACAGTTGAAGCAAAAAGGAAGAAGTGGGTGGAAAGTGAATTAAGGAGAAAAGGGTCGCAGAGAGTTATGTCAAAGAGAATAACATCTAGGCTTTGACGTGTTTAACCGATGTTATAATAAGTTGATTAACTGAATTTAAATTTTGTCTTAGTTTAGTCTTTAGTTAGCCGAGAGTGTAGGCAAACCAGACTCGGTGTAACATCAACCTCTCAAAACCACAAGCACAAACAGGTCACAAATTTCCCCCGATGCACAGAGTTGTGTCGGCTTGTTGACAGGAAGTGATGTATGGCTGAGCAGGATGTAAAGTATGAGCGCTCTGAGATCAGGTATCGTCCAACAGAGATCTGCTGTTACTATTAAATCACGCTGTTTATAGATGTGGCCTTCCGTTGTAAGTCACACCAACAGCCATGGCTTAGCTTTTCCAATAAGTGCAGTGATGTATGGACTTACAGACCTGAAAGAACTGTTAATATCACAGTCTGAAACATTCTGTATTTAGTCTCCACCATTGCAATGTTAATATCAGATTTCATTGGCTCCGAAAAGATACATATTTCTGCATCTGTCATTTGTGGCTTAATATTTTAATGTAATTTAGAAATATTGCAACATTTATCTATTGTATTACTTTACATTTTGATATATTTTGTGAATAGTTTATCTTGATGGCACCTCAGGTCACATGTTTGTTGCATTGGCCTGCATCCTTTTAGATTTGACATACACTATGATGAATAAGTCTAATGCTGGATTCACACCTAAAGCGACCATAGTAACAACGTGACCAGTAGTCGTTCTTATCTTTTTATGATTAATTTGACCTTTATTCATCCAGGGAAGTCCAACGGAGATATTGAATCTCTTTTGCAGTGCGTTTTGGTCTCATTATTATTGCATTATTTGCACAGTAAGCTACAAATGAGGAGGACATGCAACTGATGTGACTCCAGCGACTTGAGCTTAGAGTTCAGCCGAGCTCAATAAAGAGAAACCCCTGAAGTGGCAACCAATCACAAAGCAACATCTGATAGCCTCCCACCCCCTGCCAGTCACATGGGCAAGGGTTGGCGTTGTGAGCAAAGTCAGTGGTGAGGCGACATTTTGTCTCTTTATGTGTGAACCCAGCTCTGAGGTTTTACAAAAAGGTGAATTTAAAACTGAAAAATGCAATCATAAAATGTATCTTTTTGAATATATAACACTTAAGATTAATGTACTGTATATCTGACAACACACCAATGTAGTGACCAAAGTTAATATATATATTTTTATCAGTTAGTTTACTAAGTACTTCAAGCTTTTTCTTCATGACAAGCTCTAAAAAGATCTCTCTCATACATTCTGTTCTTTTGCACCCATAACTGCCATTGCTCTGCTTTGAACGACAAGAGAAATTGAGACATTTCTTAAACTTAACACTGCAGCAAAGTCAGGAAAAATGTTGCTCCATTTTCTATTCTTACTTGAATCAATGTTGTTGAAAAAGCTTTGAAGAGTTTTGTTGCATCTGAAACAATATTAATCCATATGCTATTTGCAGCAGAGCAGTGTATACTATGATTTCTCTCACTCTTTCATCCTCCTTTATAGGTTCCCCTCAGGCATCGACTTTAATAAAAAAAAGAATATGAAAGGAAGCCTAAGTCTAGCTGGCTAAATGAAGGGTTAAAGTATTATTGGAAATTTCCCACTGTGTTATATTATGGTTCCCACATACAGCAGTAATAGCAGACAGCCGACACGATGCAGACGGCTATCTTTGAATCCCCATTTGTCTGAGTTGAAGTGGAGGCCTGGGTCGTGCAGGGGAGTCCCACAGGAGGGGCAGGTGGGTCGACGGGCTAGTCCAAGAGAAGAAAGAAAAATTACAGCAAGAACAGAGGCAGAATGCAGGCTCTTCTTCATGTTTTGCTGGAATAACAGGGTCCTCAAATCATAGACATCTCATGCAACGCCATGATGTCTTGTTATTTTTGTCAATGTACTGGGTCAAGGTGGGACAAAGAACAATTTGGTGAAAATAGTTAGCTCTCTTAGGTAATTAAACATGAACTTTGCTGATTCCAGTAAACGTCAGATGCTTAGTCTTTATAGTCACTGTGGCACTGTTGTATCTTGCTGCTAATCAAAGTGGCTCTATCCAAAATGTTTATGGCGTCAAATAATAATAAAGCAACTGACACATTTTTTGCTCATCTAAGTCTGACTGTTCCCCTAAGACAATTGAACTACACAGGGTTGCTACTGTGTGTTTATGGTTTCAATATTTCACCTCCAAGTCCACCACCAAGGACAATGTAAAGAAAGAGAAGGCCTGGAGCACAATAGGCACAACTTTGGGTTTAGACGGTAAGTAATTAGCCACTATAGTTACATTATGCTATGTACTAGCATGTCTCGGGTTTTCTTTGTCTAGCCACAGTCAAGCCCGCCACTGTGCTGTCCATCTTTTTGGTTAAATTGGAAGTTAATTGTTACTTCATTTCTATATGATGAAGTCGGCATAAGAAAGGGAGATCCACACACCCAGACTCGAAGCAGGAACGATGATGCCCCTGGGCTGAATTGATTCTTTTAAAGCAGACACAACGCTTGGGAGACATTTTTGGTGTGAATTTTGGGTTAGTCGAGTGAGCTGATCAGCAGCAGCGGCACAGAGCAGAGCAGCCAGTCCAGAACTGACCTGAGTCAATATGAACGTAATTTATCACTGCAAAATCCAACCCTAACCCAAACGTTATATTAGACTATGACAACGCTGAGCCATAGCCTCCTAAACTTGTGGGAAACAGTGCAAGCTCAACCCACCTTTAATATCCACAAAAAACAGTTTTAACTACAAAATAAGAAAGTTTCTGATCTAACTAAAAGTCATTCCATCCTAAAAAAAAATAACACAACAACACATTGCTTAAACCTTATACCATTTTAAACTAAAGCTATTTTACTTTAGTTCAAGTAAGGGTTTAACTGGCCAGGCTAGTGTATTAAAGCTAATATTCTGTATTGAGAGAAGGTATATGACCTTTACTGTTAATTAAATAGGCTTATGTTAATATATAAGTAATAAAGTATGAAAATCATACAAAACAACACTGATGACAAAACCTATCAATTGTTTGCTTATATTAATGCTTTCAAGGGGATAGTCAAGGTTGAACACAGTATCTTTCATTAAGTCACTTTAAGATAAAACTAAAACAAGGTCCTTCTGCTTCAGAAAGGTTAATTTAAGGTGGAACGCTTTGCTTATGAATTACTCTGAATTATCGTCTGGATTTACTACCATTTGTCTCCTTAGACCCTTTTCATCCCACTTTATCCTTAATAGTGTAATTTATCGGCATGACTGTCTTACAAATTAACTCTATTTCCAAAGTGGCTTGCAGTTCATAACATTGAAACAGTGAGGAACGCATCAAGATAATAGAGAGAAATGATTGGGCTGCTTATCATCTCCCACCTTCCCTTCCCACTCCATCGCCCACTGCCTCAATATCGGATCTAAGAAATGTACAAAGATGCAGAGTTCGAGGTGGGGGCAGGAATTCACGCTGTTTGATCCCAGTGGGGTGAGCAGTTATTACCGGATGACAGTTTTCTGCAGTTAAATATTGCCTCATATGTAAGTAAATACAAAACAAGTCTGCCATTGGGTTCATTGTAAATAAGAACTCAAGACAGACACTCAAATCAAAATGATAGGTCACATTTCTGTGCAGTTTCAGTGTGCTATGTTTGATGGGATTGATTCAAAAGCAGACGACTGATTGCTTTCCTCTTTCCATCTGAAGGCGAAATAATAACACGCAAATGGTTCTCTGTAGAGGCTGTGTAGGTACATGTTGATTACTGTCAATTTACAGGTCTCTGGTGACGGGCTGTACATTGGTATGTTTATCTAAAGATTCTGCTTCTCCAATTAGTCTAGTCTTTAGTATGTGGTTGTAGCTCATGTTAAGTCCAAAAGCAAGTCAAATGATATGAAATGAGTTTTCATTCAAATACTGTATTTTGCTAAGTATTTAAATGGAAAAATCTTTTGTTCTTAACCTTTATTTAACCATATAAAAAAACCACTGAGATCAAGATCTCTTTTACAAGGGTGATCTGGCCAAGAGGTCTGCAGTACGTCATTTTGAATAAAACATCACAACAATAATAAGTTACAACAGGTTCACAAGGAGGGAACAGACCAGCACAGTCAACATTACTGTAAGGCATTTATGTATTATTTATTGACATACTGTATCCACTTTTAAAGATTTAAAAATAAAAAAAACAATCAGCCAAAATATGCTGCTCAACAAACCAAAGCTCCTGTCCTGTTCGTCACACAACTGTCTTCAGCTGCGTCTGTGCATAAAGCATCTGTGCTGTTTTGACACTGCAAGCTTCACGCAAACTGCCCTATGAGTTCTCGAGATTTCCCAAAAAAACTGAAAATGCAGGCACTTTTTTACAAGTCTTGTAACAAGTCTTACAATATCACAGAAGAAAGTGGACCTGCCAGATCGATGTTCTATTAGAAGCTTTTGGTCGTTTGGTCACTGCAGTTTATTTGCTTTGAAGATTGAAAATAACATTCCCCAAAATTGAAAAGACCCTTGACCTATTTCTATTTAATAAATGTTTCACAACAGAATATAACAGGTCAGACTGAAACAGAGTGACCCAGGTTTTGGTGCAAAATCATACATAATATTATCTGAAATGCATCAAAGGTTTGTAGATTTTAGTAAGGTTATTGAACTTTTTACTTATTGAACCAAACCCTACTTTTAAGAAAAAGCAGACAAATCGGATAATTTGGAGAAAAGCTTTATTGTATGTCTTCTACTAATGGAAAACACTTCACACAAACAAATAGCTGCACACCAACCCGGACAGTGGGTGATCAATGCCACATTAGTCCAATGCCGTACACACCAGTTCACCTCCGCTCAGGTAATGTGGCTGGCATTAGCAGTGTGCAGCAGTGCTCCATGCTCCACTGCTGCTGTCTGTCACTCTAATTACTGTGAACACAAAGCCCTTTAAAAGGCAGGGCAATGGGATTCAGCCGCCAGAACAGATAACACCAGTAGAGGACGGTTTGAGTGTTACAGTAGACATTGTGTGGTGTTTGTAAAAGTGTTGGGCTCATTAATTGTAGTGACTAGATACCAGTGACCAACTCTCCTCTTTGACCAGCCTCTACACAGTAACAGAGTTTATGAGAAGCATGCAGATAAAGGGAAGTGGGTCCATAAGAGAAGCAAGTATGTGTATATGAATGCTATTAAAGGAACATTGCATCTAACGTTGAACAGCTGAAGTGGAACACAGTGGTCACAAATCTGTACAGTATAAAAACAACACTCTTACATCTTGTTCCCGGCCCTACAAGTGCCCAGACTGGATAAAGTGAACAAATGCACAATATTGCTTAGTAGAGTTCTGAGCTGAATCTGTTGCTTCTGTAAAAAATACTTACATTTTTAACAACGCTACCTGATCATAATGAGGAACACATTAAGGCCCAGGTAACTTTTCAGGTTAAGCTCTCAGTTTTTGTTCAAACCCCATCATGTCTGTCGTTACTCTAAAGAATGTAGAAGCAGGCCGTACATTTTACACCTAGGCCTTCAGTGGTGTCCCACCTGAATTTAACCATTTCCTAATGCCCTGGTGACCTGGGCACAGCAGACCTGAATGATTAGAACAAACTTACATATTACTGAAGCAAACATAGAGCATTTTAATTAGATTCTCTGCTGCATTGTTAAGATAAATATGTAAATATGATTATCTGAACAACCATTTAATATAATTTTACAGCTTAGTATTTACTTTGGTGTTCACATATTACTTTCTTTAAACCAGTGCAGAAGAAGCATTTTTACTAGTCATTAAGCAGGGTGAAAAAAAAGAATAAATCATGACACTTAAGAGCAGTCTTACCTGCACAGGACGAGCTGAAAGAGCCCGGTCTTTGTTTAGACTGCAAACATTTACTTTGGTACAGATCTATGGATGAATCACAGTTTTGAGAGATAATTTTATTTGAAAAAAGAAAAGACATAAAGACACAGCAGGAGTGGTGGCTAAGACTCAATGCAGTGTTGATGTTGTGACATTTGAACGAGACACAAAGCCAAACACTTGTCTCTTCGATCTGCTCAGACAAAAAAGCACAATTAAGTAAAAAAAGAGGACCTTCAATTGTTGAAAGACATCGGGTTTTTTATTGACATTGCAGTTCAGGAAGTTTGTATGTGTAAACTCTGTTTGTTGTTTGTCCATCACATGTTACTTAATGTACAAAAGGTCATTGGAAAACCAGTATATAGTTGAAAAGGAAATAAGATATTCAGTACAGTACATTTTACTCACACATCTTGTTTGTTGGTCTCTATGGCTGTACACTGCTCGAGGGGAGGTGGTCTTTATTAAGGGAGACCAGGGCATAATGGCAGGGCCTTAGTTTTTATGTTCCCTTTATCTATATTGAAAACATATCTTACTAAATAGTTTTAAACGGTGTATGGTTTGCATACAGTATATGAAGTGCCATTGCCCTGGCCCAACCCTGGGGCCTGAAACATGAGCTGAAATGATTTGACAAGATTTCTTTATTGGGCCAGCATGTTTGCCACATTATATTAAATTTTTTTGGGTATGAGGGGCACTTTCCTTGTAAGAGAGTCCTAAAACATAACACTTCTTGTTATGTCTTGTGACCCATAACCTAAAGGGAGAGAAGATACAAATTGTTCCTCAAAGATAGACCTGCCTCCAGAAAATATGTGGAATCTGCTACAACAATTAAAACTAGCTGGTCTTATTTTAATTAATTATAATAGTATAATATTATAAACACATAATAAAAAATGTGTTTATTATTTGCAGTGTTTTAAAAGTAGTGGGGTCCCAAACCTAAGAGAAAGGAAGAGGGTTGCTCATAATATTCTGGCTGCCATTGCAGTGGATCTGTTTGGTCTGCCTATTGCTTTTGATATTTTATATCTTATAGACTTAAGTCTAGTTTTTTTATCAAAATACCATAACACTTTGTGCTCAGGCTCTGATGAAATAGTACAGCCACAGTGAGTATTATTAAGCTTTAGAATATAGCTTTTGTTATGGCTTTTAATAAGAGCACGCACAGAGTGGTTTCCCCAAACATCAGTGAGATCCTTATGAGGATCATCCTGGAGTTCAAGATCAAGGAAGAAGAGCTAGATCCTCAAAGATAACCGAACCCACTGGAGCATCACGCTGCAGGATGGAAACCTCTTGAGAAGCTCTATAAAAAGAGACATTTCCTTTTGTAATTTAATCTGACTGTTATGGGTATAATTGGCTGAGTGACATTACTGTAACGAGCAGCTGCGTTCAAGCTTTTATTCTCAGCCCTGCAGCTTTTTCTCTTCCTCCATATTCCCACTCCATCATGGCATTTTTCATCTTTTGCTTGCTCTATCTCTCTCTCTGTGAATCTTTCCAGGTCGCGGACTGTATCTCTCCGTCTGTCACTGTGTCATTCTCAGCCAATTATCGGCCGCCTTCAGGTGTTTAACCCTTAGGCCTGGCATCAATTGGCTCATTATATCTCTGCCTTAAATCTTTCTCTCATCTCCTGCAGCTGCTGGGATTTGTCTCTTTCTGTCTTGTCTTTGTGGCCCTCTCGACATTTTATCAGCACTATCTTTTTCTGTCTACAACCCCCTCTCCAAAATCAAACCTATATGTGGCATCTCCAAACCACTGACACATGAAAATGGAAGAACCAATTACTGTATAAACTATGGACGTCTTCCGCCCATTGCTCCCCTATTTACCGATATTGTTGTTACCACAGGGTAATAAAATGGGTTTTACTGCATAGTAAAACAATAGTTCTAGAGACCGGAGCCATCTTTTGTACCAGACTGTAAACATGATGTTTACACTTGTAAAATCTCCATTGGGTTTCTCCTTATATTTACGCTTTGGAGCCTGCCCTCTGGTGGACGGCGGTATATGGCTGTTTGTCGCTGTATGTCGCTGTATATTGCTGTACATATATCGCTGTATATCGCTGTATGTCGCTGTATATTGCTGTATGGTGGCGCTCTTACTCGAAGACCTTTTTAAGGGGTTCCATGAGAGAGGCTTGGCAAGAAAAGTGAATCAGCCCAGAGAACTCGCTCAAGGTTTGTACAAAGACAGAGATGGGTTAAACAAGATGCATTTATTAAAGTATATGGACACTACAGAGGCTAACATGTGCATGCAAGTGCAGGCATGATAAGAGATTTATTTTGTGATGCCATTATTCCATTTATTAGCATAAACATACAGTACCATCAAACATCTGGAGATTTGATTGTCTTTCCCTTTCTCTTCTGTAATTGTAACTTTATCACAGCTCTTATCCTCTTAGGTGTGTATCCAATCATCTCTGAGTCTTTCTCAGATGTGTTCTTCTTCCCAAACCATCTCTTTCCCTCCGCTCAATGCCCCCCTCGTTCTGTAAATTGCTCTGACTCTATTGTCCCTTCTCTGCCTGCAGGCCGTGATGGTATTAATAAAGCTGGATTTGAAATACATTTCCTTTCTGCTCCGTCTTGAATTACATTACTGCGTGCTTTTGGCTCAGAGCACTCTTCCTGTGCCAAGATTTCACTGAGGTTCTTTTCATGTGTATTCAGCTTTTGATATACAGCAGTGACAATGGATGACGTTGTACTCAAGTCAGAGATGTTGGATTTTATTAACTGTGATGGCCTTTCTAACACTACTTTAGAAAGGTCAAAAGTCAACATTATTCCTGTCTAGACTATTTGGAGCGCCAGTTTAAATACACGGTCCAGGTCTACACACTACAAATATAGATCTTATTTAACTGAGAGCACAATAAAATTAGCCAACATTTGTGTCTTTGTTCTATTAACTCTGGCCATTTCAGAGACCTGTTTAGGAGGGTTTTTTTTTAAGAAATGTGATTTTTCTTCTATGTTATGGCATCACCCACTTGACAATGTACTTCCACTTGTTCTAATAGTTCCTTATTTGGAAATGAGGATACCAGCTTCCTGCTTGAGTTGTGTGTTAAAGATAAAGGAAATGTGCTCAACCCAGCGTTCAGGCTCATGCAGAGAAACGTAATTAAAATCCACTAAAAGGCATCTGCTCTGAGTCGATTTAATCCAATTTATCCAAGTCATGGAGCGGCGGGGTGTTGCCCTGTTCTCGGTGTTTGTGAGCCGTTTGTGTTTACAGTATGTGCCGATTAGACTGATAATTAGTTCAGCCTCTTATAGGACACAATAGAGCGTGAGCTTGGAGGCAATGAGACAATTTACTGACATTTGAAAGCTGCCATGATTAAGTGGATGATAATGTGATGGCTTTGTCAAAGACCTTAAGAGATGCGATATTTCATACTTTATTTTTATTTGAACTAATTTGGTCAATCTAATCATATGTTAAGTACGGTGTGGAGAATATGTTCGTCTTAAAAGCCACGACGATTACGATCTGTAAACCAAGCAAACTACTTTCTTTTTTTGCACTTTGAAATGGTCAGTGTGTTAAGATGCTTTTTAAGATCACTTTTTTGACATCTACGATTGAAACACATTTTGACAAACAGCAGAAAACATGGCAGACCCTTAACATCACCTTTTCTCGTATTAGAAACATACTACAGCCTCATTTACACCTGTGTTTGTTGTTTAGCAGTATACGCTACCTTTTAACAGGCAGAAAAGCTCTAGGGCTATAAACAGTCAGGGTTGAGAGCCAGAGAGAAAACAGACAGAGATGCACAGAGATGCAATAATCAGTAAGAGTGCACCAGACAATAACAACAAGTAAAAGCTTTAACAGTAAATATTCATTTAATTGTGATAATATGGCTTATACCAAAGATGTAGCTAGTCTCAAAGAGATCCAACCACAATTCTGTGAGTGGATGGGAACATGCGTTAATGGAAGATGAATATGAACAGAAGAACAGTTAAAGGAAGAAAAAATACAGCGGTGGAAAATAGTTTTTGGACAACCTAAAGATTTTACAAATTTTAGACACAATGCAATATAAATTTATTTATTATTTATTTATTTATTATTATTTGTTTATTATTTACAAGAAAAACTAGCAAAACTAAATTCTTGATAGTTTTAATGTCAGTTCTCAACATTGTTGGTATCAAAGTCTACAAAAAACAGAAATTATGTTCAAAACTGATTAAAAAAATATATATACTGAAATGAATATCCTGTGTTGAAGACTTGAAGAGTGATTCATAATGCAATATTTGGGGTGTCGAAAACCTTTTTTCCACCACTGTAAAACAACAGAGAGCTAGAGATGACGGAGAGGTTTAGTGTGTTCTTCTTAGTGAGTCTAAACCCATCGCCATAGAACCAGTGACTAGACTAATCCAGCTGTACACAGTCATACATGCACCTGGTTTAGAGACAACAGCGACTACAAGTAACTGTGTGTTCTAGTTACAATAAATGACAAATATCATCCTATGTAAGGGGTTTTGTCTGAGCACTAATAGTTTGTTTTACAGCAGTAGGACTTGGACAGCTGTCAATTGTCTGAAAATAGAGGTAGATGACAAATAATCAAATATGTATAGCAATTTCTTACACCTTCATTTAGGAATGAATGCATGTTTGATGTCTTTGCCAATTTGTTTGTAGAGCAGAACACATTTTTTTCCAAAAAGATGATATTTTTTGCTGAACATCAATCCTCAACACTGTGAATCCTAGCCTCGAAGCTTGTGAGGGCTTTCCTCTGATCTCGGCTCACCTCCGGGGCCATCGTCACAGGAGATTTGACGTGTGTGCTTAAGGTTTGGCCGTTAGTTGCTCGTTTTGAGGACACAGATTAAAAGTGCAACCTCTGCATCGTATCAATGGTTCCACAGTTAATGTGGGAGATGTATGAGCCGCGGGGTGTTTGTGGGGTTGGGAGACGGCGGTGAACTGGTGGGAGGCTCTCTGTTGGTATCTCTGCTATTAATTGTGTTTCTCGCCTCTGGCCGTGTAGCTTTGAAACTGTGTTATATGTAAAAACGCACACTTTAAGCCCAGTCAGATACTCGTCCATGGCATGTTTCTTTCCAATGGGAAGCCCTCTGTGCTCTCCTTTCAACACTGCCATCATTTTGGATGATTTCTGTTTCTAAATGTAGTAAAGGAGAGAAATGAAGAGAAAGGCAGGTGAAAGATCCAATACATTTTCAAATGATATTTCAAAATGTGATGTTTTTTCTTTGACTCTTTGCCACAATTTAGGGTCATTTGACTTATTTGTCAAGTGCTTTTGTCACAATCGGATCATCATGTGGTTTGAGAAGAAAATGTAAGGAAGGCTTACAGATTAAAAGCACTACACTCATAGATAGAAGTCCTACTACAGACATGCCAATATGTTTCCACGATACAAGTCTACAGAACATGATGTAGCACCTCTTATCTTTAATGAATAACCCAAAACCACTTATATTATCTCCCCGATATTGTGCATCAACATCACAATTAGATAAAAGAAATACGAAATTATAGAAAAAATGACATACTGGGCCATTTACTTTCCAAATGTCCCCCAGAAACATACACAGTTTAAAGATCTTCTAAGGCTTCAAAAAAAGAAGCTAAACTTTTGGTTGTGACTTTGAGATCAAGGGCAAAAGGAAAGCAGAGGATGGAGAAAAATGATGGTTGGATGATTGAGATAGCAGTGGTGAAGAAAGAGGCAGCTGGAAAAGGGCAAAGGAGGGATAAATGAGGGCAGATGAAGACAGGAGGAAACACAAAACACAATGAAGAAGGATACTGCCGAGGGTGATGCGGAAAAAGAAGATGAACAAGTGGGAAAAACAGGGAATAAACAATTAATGGCAGCCAAGACAAACATAAAAAACAATATGAGACTAAAAATGGTGGGGAGGGCGCATTGGGAGGCAGTGAGATTGATTTTCACTCCTGCTTTCCCTGCACTTGCCTTGCCTCCGCGGGACGGCTCCCCAAAGTCTCTGGATTAATGGCTCCATTTCTGCTGCTCATTCATCAGATTCAAGAAGGCATCCCAAAACACAATACCTCACAAGACCCTAGCCTGAACCAGATATCTACCTGCCAAAACATCCAATAGGCCCCGCAGTACATTCAAAGGCAGAGAAAACAACTTTATCTACAGCTCGGGTCCAGGCAGCGGTGGAATAAGCCCCAACAAGAAGCATATAGCCTACAGTATACATGATGTTAGCAAGCTCTGTGAGATGATCGCTGTGGGTTCAGACTGAGGTCAGGGGAAAACTCTAGGATAGTCAGGAGTTATCTCATGTTGTTCACCATCTGTTGTATTTAAAATAAGCACAACCCATTGCAAAAGATAGTGCTGTATTTAAAAGATGACCAACATGGTGTGTGCTTGCAATTTATTTAATTTTACAAACATTGAAGAAGTTTTTTGTATCACTCCACAAACTAGGACAAGAAGATTTTGTCTATAACATGAGCTAATACTGTTTTAAAAGCCCTCATATGACCATCAGCCTTACAGTAGGCTATGGACCACATTTTATCTCAAACTTGATAATCCCTTGTGTTACATGAACAGCAAAACAGAGCAAGCTTTACACGATGTCTCATAAAGAAGTGAAACTAGTCTCGCTCTTGCATTGCTTACATCAGGTCGTTTATTTCTCTGACTGGTTTAATTTGCATTCATTCGTCCCGCCCCTTCAAAATCTGACTTGATTTCAATATGTCTACAAGGTGACTCTAATCAATAATGTATAGCCAAAAATACTCTGTTAATAGTCATTCAGGATATATTATTACTCTCAGAAATCTGCCATGGTATTTCTTGGTCCTTGTCCTTGTTCAGCTGTAAACGTGTGCAGCTCTATAGTTTGTGTGTTGTGTAAAGCTCACAGCTGCAGACTCTTGTCGAGTTAATGGATTATACAGGGGCCACTCGTTTGTTCCTGGTTCACTGCAGAGAGGGGTCGACCTCCTCTGTCAGAAACATGCCTCGCTCCATGGCCCTGTCACAACGGGTGCCAGCTGCACCACCCACAATGCCTCGCTCACAGCGGTCCATAGCCAACATGCCGACCTTTGACCCGTCCTGATTAATGAGGCTGAGTGGGCAATGTGTTTGTGCGACTCTCTTGGGGAATATCATGGCTTTTCTGAACATTAGAGTGACCACTGGAAACCAAACAGTTGTACATCTATTTCTCTTTGGAGCTGAAAGTCTGCTGTGGCAATAAAAATGGCATTTTCAGTGTGTGTTTCAGTGTTTACCTAAAATGAAGGAGAAATATTTCTCTTTCATCGACATATTATCTAAACAATCTTATTTATTTGGTAATAATGTACAAATACTATATTTAATGACCTGTATAAACAATATCTTCTCTAAATTTAGCACAAAATGACCAAACAAATAACTTTTGTTGTAATTATATCCATTTGACCAAAAGCAAATCGTACAGTGTGCCATTCCCTTTATTTTTTAAAATTTGTTTTCTTTTAAATCCATAAAGAGGCAGGAAACAGGAGGAAAAGCGCTGGAGGTTACTTGAATTATAACTCTGTTTACATCGTCGATGACAGTGTCGAAGGCTGCCCTTGGTTGTGACAAATGTCAGATTTGCCACATCATCCATCGAATTTGTCCTCCCTCCCCCCTCCCTCAGCTCTTCCTCTCCATCGACAGGCCTCTAATTGAAAAATTATTTTTCCTGTTTCAAAAATATCTAAACTAAAGCAGTGGAATAGAGGTGAGGGTAGCATCAATCACTTAAAATGAGAAACCTAATTAGGATAATGTTAAAAAATAACATATTATGAGCTGAGAATATATTATACTTTTTCCCAATAGACAGGAGATAGGAGTGCATAAAACCCACACCTTTGCCCTTAAAAAAGGAGGGTTTACTTTCCAACTCTAGAGCATTTTATTTAAAAAATCTGGAGAATCTTTAGAGGAAGATGGGCTACTAATTACATTTATAAAAGTAGGCCACACAAAACACATTGTGATGATGAGATTGGCGGAAGGTCACAATTCAGCAGCGTTTATTTGGAACTGAAAGCATCTATATTCCCCGTTGCATTTTCAAAGTGTGCCCCTCTAGTTTGTTTCATCCATAGTGTTGAATAAACACAATCTCTAGGAGTTATTTCATTGGAAAGACGTGTTACAAAGGTAATAAAACCACAGAATGTCATTAGAGGTAGCACTTATTACAGCAGTGAACACCATTTGAAGTCAGTCAAGTATCCTTCTTGTTCATTTTGTTCGATTTCCTCCTCCACCTTGGCCCCACATTGTCTTTCCACTAAAAATGAGCAATCTGTTCAAAGGACCTCCCTCTGAGCACAGCGGAGATTATCTGAAAGATTAGCTTCGATCAGACCCAACGACCAGTGGATTAAGAGGCTGGTAATAGGAGTCACAGTGGGGTTTAGGTGGGTCTTATTTTGAGCGTTATTTCTCCACAGACCTCCAGCAAAAAATCAGATTAAACTAACGTGATTTGAGTGTTTGCCGAAACAAGACTCATTGCATTGAGAGGCATTTTGATTTATTGCCATTCTTGGGGAACACTGTTTATTTCATTGTGTCTGGCGCTCAGTGAAGGATTATCCCTTTGTAATTGAGCAATTATACCACGTGCATTTGTTATAGGTACATAACTTGATCAAGTGAGACATGCATAATTTCAACTTAGTAACAATTTTAAAAGATAGCATTTCTTAATAGTACAAAATTAGACATCTTATTAGTTCATAGGGTTCATAGAGGTGAGCTGAATGGATATGGCTCAAGCATAAATGGAACAACTTAGTGTTACATTAAATAAATTACGTATTTGGTTTGTTTTAGAAGTGTGCACAGATACAAGAAAGCTGTGCATCTAATATTTCACATTTGTCTTTATATAAATTAGCTATTGGCTTTGGTTCTGATCACATGTAGCACTTTGTTCATTACTACTTTTGCCCTTTTGCCCTGACCTTGTGTACAGTAGACTTCATTGAATACTAGGACGCAGGATTAAAGGGAACAGTGCTTGTTGAGTAAAATGGAATGCAAGGCTGACGATTTTGGTGCAGAAAAGACCCGTTAAGTTATAACAGGTCACTGCTTGTTGCCAGCATAACTTCCAGCTTCAAACATGTATTTAGAAAGTGCCTTTCCTTTGGTTTACATCACCATTTACACAGCACTGATGCTTTAAAAATGTACGGTTCTAGTATTTCTTCTGGCTTTTGGCAGCTACTTTTGTGATTCTCGTTATCTTATTCTATACATGGTAAATTCTGCTCTTCATTGGATATAAACCTATAAAATGAATTATAAATTCCAAATGTGTTTTGCGCACAGGCTGCTTCCTTTTACTTCCCATTAGTCACCAGTCAAAGAGTGTTTTGTAAATGATGTGTTTTATGCCACTCTCGAAATTGCATTCATAACACTATTGAATCCAATTATATTTTGATCAAATGGGACAAAAACAGAAGTGTAACCTTTTCAAACTAAGCTGTCTGTTTTTTTTCCATCGTCATCAAAAGGAACACAATCTCATTTGTTGTTTACTGGCTCCAGGCTTTTTATATATAGGTCCACACAAAAAAAAAAAAAAAAAAAATCAATATGACGTTTACAGGTTGAGAAGTTAGAATATCACTTGTTAAAAGTACATTTCTATCAATCGGGTTGCTATATTTTCTTCAATGGGCTGTAGTCTGTCTGAACGTGGGTTTGTGGGGACAGAGGATGTGAAAGCAGATCGCCTGCTGCGTTGACCTAAAAATGGGGGCGTACATGGGTTATATCATTTCCCCCCTGCAGCTTTCTTGGCTGCAAAATGTCATTCTGCACAGTCTTATCCAGTGACGGTGGATTACTTTAAAAGGCTTTAGTCTTTTTAAGTACAAAGACAGACTGTTTAAACCAAAAGCACTCCAGGGAGTCTCAAATCTGCATTCAGAGTTTTACATGGCTCTAAATATCTTAGAAAACATAATATAAAACAAGATACTGTTGGAGATTACCATAGTGTTGTGAACACATGAGCAACAAACCAACCCAAACACCAGTCTCCAATCCCAGACAGCAGGTAATAGGGATTTACTTGTGTCGTTGTCTAAACCTATTTTACTTGACTGGATCTGAGATTGGGCTGTCATTAAGCAGCTTGTTTGAACATTTGTCTTGTGATACTTTAGGGAAGATAAAGACAACTCCCTACAGTGAGTGCAGATAGTTTGAACTGGACTTTTGTGTTGTATTAGGCGAGTCATGTCAACTAATGATGTCATTAATAAAACACAAGATAGAGACTCTGACAATAGATTATATAAAAGGAATTATTTTAGATATAGTTAGATATAATGAATAAGTTTCCTGTTTAGACAAATCTTCTTTAATTATGAATTTACCTTTGGTTGTTGCTATTCACTAATAATTCTTATCCTAATAATTCCATTATTTTGAAACAATGGTCCAAAGATACGTTTTATTGAGAAGCCCATCAAGAGACACAAACAGAAATAAAGTTGTACTGAACAAGTCTTAAGTCACTCTTTGTTTCTAATCCTGTCCCTTGTTTCTCTGTATCTGCCGTAGACCCGGTCCACGGCCCCCAGAACGTCAACGTGGTGGATGTCAGAGCGCGGCAGCTGACCATCCAGTGGGAGACGTTTGGCTACGCAGTGACTCGCTGTCACAGCTACAATCTGACGGTGAGCCCAGCAGGCCTCAGACTGACCTGAGCAGCACTTTATGGACACTAATTATTATCTGCAATGAAAGCTCACACAGCCCTGAACTGTCAGTAAAGGGATAACTGAGAATGACTCACATTGTGTTCTTCCAATGGAGAAACTGACGCTACCGACAGTAGTATTCCTAAACTTGTTTTCTTTAAATAGTGGATTGTGACTGAAGAAAGGTTACCAATAATTTCACTCCTGTCAAAAGTGTCATGTTAATGCTATGCTAATATGCAAGAATGGTTTATTGTAATTTAATTTTTTTTTCAGTTTTAATGTTCAACAAAGCCAGTCTATGCAACTTTTTATATTTTTTTACAGAATTTGGAAATAATATGTGAAAATGTATCTAAAGCAGCTTTAAATTTCTTTTTTTTAAGCTAAAACTTTTTGAAGGTAACCATGTGTAGGAGAGGCCAATACACTAAGACAAACATCATATTTATCACTCTAACCATGTACTTTAAACCAAAGTGCATGCACTGACAATGTTTAATTCAATTAAACTAAATTTAAACAAGACTAGTTCATGACTAAATTCATCTGAACTATTACGATGAGAAAACAACAACATAAAACTTATACACCAACATAGCCAGACCATAAATCACAACTGTCTTTAATTTTTTGTTATATGTTTCACCAAAGAAATGTAATGTAATTTTTTTCCCAGGTTCAGTACCAGTATGTCTTCAACCAGCAGGAGTTTGCAGCCGAGGAGTTGATCCAGACCTCGTCCCATTACACTCTGAGAGGTCTGCGGCCCTTCGTCACAGTCAGACTACGACTGGTCCTGGCCAACCCTGAGGGCAGCAAAGAGAGCGAAGAGATAGTCAAACAAACAGAAGAAGATGGTGAGTACTGCTATTTTTCCAACAAACTTTCATAAACTCAACAATGTTTAGCACTACTGGTTTTTTGCCTATATTTTCACAATTTTTAGGTAAGTTAGGCACATTAAACAATATACATTTCTAATGGCAACGGTGGCATTTATTAAGAGTTGGAGCACTGCTGGCCACCTACAGGAAATCAGTGTTAAATGTTAAAGATGAAAATGTCATAATCAAGCCCTCACTTTTGATTGGAAAACAGCAGTAAGCTGTAAACAATAACTGATTAGCAATGCACATAGGGCAGAAGATATACTTATAACAGAATATATTAATACCAAGAAAGAAGGTAATGCAAGATTATTGTCAGTTTAATTTGAAGTTTTAGTTTTAGAACATTTCCCACACATTCAACTCTAAAGTATAGTCTGAACTAGACTATGTGACTTTATGCATTTGCCGTCATTTGATCCAGTTGTTTGTGGATTGACATCAAAGTTTTTCAAACACCGTACGCCGTGTTCTGGCTGAATACTCTTCTTTGTTAGGCTGACAGGTGTGCTACCAAACCGTGTCCAATACTCCTCCAACACTAAAAAGATACTGTAAATACACAACCAGATACAGACAATGACCACAAGTTACATTCAAGTGAACATTACCCGAAAAATTACACAAAACATTTAATATTGGCAATTGACTGCAAGTTACTAAACCCCGATTCATGCTTAATGTTGTGTGGTTGTAGGCTTTTGCATTTCCACTGAAGCATGCTGTCTCGGTGAGTTAGATTTACTTATAGCTAAATGTGTCACCAACCTCAAATGCCATGTTAATCGCCTTTGTTGGCATACTATAATAAAATTGTGTTTAGTTTGTTGGATTGGATGTAAGCCATGCTCTGGTTTAGTTTGAAATCTTATTAAGTGCTTATATCTCAATAAGTTCTCTTCTCTAAGCGCTCTTCGTTTATTTGGTTTCAAAGATGACGGTTCATTGGTTGTATTTCTAACTTATGAAGAATTAATCAGTTTGTGTGAAAAGAATTTGAGAGGCTACAACTCCTGTTTTCATGTGTCTTTGTTGATTTGTCCGTTATTATATTTTTTCCTATTAATATACTATAAAGACTCACAGTATGGACAGTCTACTAGAAATGGTTTGGCAGACTTTAGGACCGTATTCAATGAGTTGGCCTAAAATTATGAATTTAATTGGCACAGTTTATTGCAACAATGCTATCACAATATCAGTATATAAAAGAGTTACGTCCTTCTTGTTACAAACTATTTTGACCCCAAACCATCCAGAGCATAGATATGAGCTCATTTTCCCTGGAGATGATATAGTGGTGGCAATGTCTCTCGCAGCGTGGCTCAAGGATTTTCTCTGCTCAATTAGCTGTAAAACTAAATAATGGATGGGATCTAGGAGACCGCCTTCGGGGAAAAGACCTTATGGAGAAATATTAAAAAGAAAGCTACACATATAGAATAACAAATTTCAATCTTACAACTTGCCCCAACAATAACATCTAATCACCGCGCCCTTGAGCGGGACAAGCCATGCACTCAGATAACTTCATAAATGTGTCAAATACAAATGTGCCCCAGGTGTTGGAAAACTTTTGAAACAACAACTCCAGCTTACTATCCCAAGGCCTTTATGTTCGACTTAATTCAGAACAAAGTATTTGCCCCAGCTTTGACTGCTAATAATTCATTGAAGCCTTTTCTCTTGTGATAACCTGGAATCTCTCAGCCCCATTAGCCTGATGAGCAAGATAAAAACATGGCTCTAATGATCCCAAATCTCCTTCCAAACATCCTTGGAGCTAAGTGTACATCTCCCAATCTCATAACTAATAACCTCTAGATTTAGCTTGTGGGGATCATTGCACCTATATTCGCTGAATACACACAAATCTGAGTGTTTTAAACGCAGCTAACACGAACAGGGACTAGAAATAGCTTTGAGGTGAAAGGGAAAAAAAATGTAATTGTTTTGTGCTTAATTGTTTTTTACTTAACCGTCGTTAATCTCCTGGTTGTAACGCAGTAATTAGGAAACAGAACAGCGTTTGTTCACACGGAGGCTAATTGCTGCTTGTATGCTAATGGCTTTATAGACCAGGGGCTCCCACACACACATATGCACAGACAGATATAACCTACATATTACGAGGCAGGATGATGGATTCTTCCTGATGAAACAAATGACTTTTCTTAATGTAACAGCGTTCTCATCTCTCGTGTGCTTTAATTTATCACAGGGACAGAGAAGTTTTGGTTTAAATTGTGGTTTCAATTGTTTAACGTTGGAAGCTAAAGATTATCTTTTATAACATACAAGGAGCCATAAGTTAATAAGAACAACTTTTGCATTAACAAAATAGTGATGGTCTGTCTGCCTACAATGAGCTCAATTATGCTGTTTTTTATGCATTTACATATTTTAAGAACAAAAATAATATCAGAAAAAGTTTCTAACAATGACAGTTTTGTGAAAAATAGTTTTATGGTGATTCACAAATATAGTTTTAGACACACAGTTTTGTGGCACAAAACATTATCTCAAATGGAAATGATAACAAAGGGGCCGAAAGTAGAGCCTTGAGGTACTCCACAAAAAATATCAAAATGTCCTGTTTTTTTAGCCAATAAAGTCAATACTAATGATTCTTAATGATTATTTGATGCACAAAAGAATTGCCTGTAAAGATAAATAAATAAATAGATTAACACACATTAATAAAGATAAAGCCTATAATGTATACCTTCACAAGGCCTCAGCACTTTAAGACACCTGCTGTTTTAAAAGTAACATGTCAATGCAGTAAACACTCTGAAATAAAATAAAGCAAACATCATAATATCATTGACATTAAATAATCCTTTTATCTTTTAGCGCTCTGGCTTAAAAAGGATCAAAGAGACGAAACAATCAAAGACCTCTGATATTTTGGCTGTGTTTTGATCATCTGTCACTTTCACAAAAATGCAATTCAAGGATGTATCTTACAATATATTTTCCAATATATCATAAAGAGAAAGGGTTTGCTTTTACACTGATATTTAGAATATTTTGCAAATATAGTTTCAAATACAGATCCATTTTCTAATCCCTGTATCACACACATGTAATTTGTTCTTTAATCCCGTCCTACAGCAGTGCCTCTAACTCCTGTCTGCCTGCGTTTCACCAGCATGTTTATCTGACTCGAGGGTTTATTCTCCCGGGACGCCCCACACAGTGATGAAATCTTGGGCCAAATCACAAATGCTTTTCTCAAAAATAAATGGGTTACTTCTAATCCTTTGCATGTAAACATATCAAATTCTAATATCAAACTATTTTGTTTACCTCAGGGCAAATCCCCAGACGATGTATTACGGATTATATTTTATATATTTGTAGTCAAAGGTCAAAGTTCAGGTATACAGGGAATAAAGATAACATATTATTGGCAACAACAATAAGCAATCTATAAATTTTAAATCCTGAAAACATACTGAGATTATGCTATTTTGAATTAAGTGTCAAAGGTCAATTTATGAATAAAATAGTATTGTTCAAGAAAACTGAGCCAATAAAATCTAAACCGTAAAATCCGATAAAGAAACACTATATATATTATATAATATTAATGTGATGAACTGATGTAATTCTCAAAAATGCTTAAAAAAATTGTCTATCATTTATTTACCTGCTAAAAATAAATGCATTTTGAGATAAAACCAAATGGTGCATCACATTTTCAGATATTTGGAAAAAAAATGTATATATGTAAAATTTGTAGTATGATTAACATTATAATATACAGTAGTTGTCAAAGAAAATACAAAATACTAAATTTCAGATTACAATTCTACTCCTTCCTGCAGCCTGTGAGCACCTACGGTTGCCCTGTAGGGACATTCTAGGAACAAATCTAGTGAACATGATTAAAAGAACCAAAAAAATAAAAAATGAATATAAACCAAATGCATTCATTAATTTTCTTTCATTTGCGGGTGACTTTAGTGAAAAAAAAAAAAAAAGGTGTCTGAAGCAATTTCATGATTGTGCTTCTCCTCCAGAAGTGCTCAGTTTGTAATGTTTAATGGCTCCTTCCTCTGCTTTCTATGGAGCGTTCAGTGGCTATATTATTTTTTTTGTAATCATTGTCCATTGTAGAACAGGAAGCTCCTTCAAATAAAACATGTACAAATCTTTTTTTATCATTTTTATTTTAGAGTGAGATGCCAATATCATAGCATTACAATCAATCTTCAATACTAATGAAATTTAGTTTTCATTAGATTGGCCGAATGTGAAATAAATAAAAGTCAATATTTCCATATAAACGAGCAGCCGCTTCGTTGTTTACGTTAATTCCACTTGAATAGGAGCCGATGGGAAGCAGCAGATAAATTAAAGCCAAAGAGGTCAAACACTAGTTCATTACCTGCCAGAGAGGACTGCAGCAGAAAGACGGACACATGTGGACACATCGCTGACGCAATGAAGCAGGCAACTTAATCAAGTTATGATTAATGTGCTTCAGCTGCCGTTATCTTTTCAGTGTTTGTTCTTTCTCAGCTCCGGAAGCAGACGTTTAGGTGTTCACGTCTTAAACACGGCACACACACAATGAGTAATACGCTTTTAGGCAAAAGTGACAGCATCTAATTACACTTCTTTGTCAGGATAATTTAATAATGTTCAACAGATTGGGCAGACTTAATCAACACCACTTGTCTTAGGGGTGTGTTTAAAAAAGAACAGAACAGTTTTAGTGGTATTTCTAAAAATGGCTTTAGTGAAGGAAGTGCTAATAATACAAAAGTTAGTTCTGGGTTAGACTTCGACCACAGCCTCTTCACTCTTTACATGTATTACTAAAGCACAGGTTTTTTAAATGACTAAAGTAAAAACACAACAACAACAGAACAAATAACAATGCAATGGTTGAAAATACAGACGACAAAAGAGGGAGACTGTAGCAGACCTTTCTTAGAACTGGTGTAATTGCAAAAATTGGTAAGTAGCCCTATAGTAAGTAACCACCTAAATATAAACTTACAGGCTTCTTTGGTTGAGTTCTTCAAGTAAATTACACAATTCCAACACAAAGGAGGACTAGCTGGCATATAAACTCACATAAACTATAATCTTTCATAAGCAAACATTTTCAACTCCTTTTTTTAAGCTTAAAGCTCTTCTGCAATCGCTGCCATTCAAAGTCAGTGCCACTGAATTCAAGGACATGACAGCAATAAAATAAATTAGATATAAAAAGCTGAAAAATGTACGTTTTCATGGCTTTACATTTAAATCCTACAGTGGACAATGACACCTAAAGAAAAATAGTTACGTCCCAGGAAATCAGCTGCAATGGCACAAAAAACCCACTCACCAGTGTTGTACTGAGCCAATAGTAAAAGGATTTAAAGGCCAGAGATCACAACAAAAGAGAAGATACTCCTGCCACAGCAAAATGATAATGAGGGACGAGAACGACAATTCAATCACTCAGATGTTTTGTGACTGTTGGAGGTTTTTCAGAAAGACTAGACATATAGAATATATAGAATACAAACAGTAATAACATATCTGGTGTTTGTGTGCAGTCACTTAGACTTTTGTGTGAACTTTCTCTCAGAAAAACCCTGCACACAACAAAATACAGACCCATTTTTAAATCTACAAGTGCATTGTTCGTATTGCATTGTAAGTGTTCTTTGAATCTACTTTGAAGAAAAGGTTAAGAAGACATTTGAACACCCAATAACAGATTTAAGAACACCAAAGACACATGTAATAGTTTCTGTAGTCTTCTTGAATTTATGCTATATATTTTTTTCAGCCACATTGCACTTTTTTACAAAGGCTGACATAAATTTGGTGCAAAAATAAAAAGGCTAGACATAAGGGACAAACAAATAAAGTGTTAAATGTGTGTAATATGTCCAAATACCTTTTTTTTCCCGTTGGTGTTCCAAGTAACTAGTTTTTCCACAGACTAACATTTGATTTTGGAGGAGACTGCATTTGCTGAAGAAACTGAGTGAAAGCCAGACTAATTCAGTTTAACACATTCAGCTGCTTGTCCCTCTTGGCTCTGTTTCTCTGATCACCAACATTTACAACAATTCACACTCCCCAGTGTCTGTGTGTGTGTGTGTGCTGAGCTCCGGGAGTAAAAAAGGACTCTGTGACAACATGTCTGACACCTCTCTGTCTGTGTGCTTTCATAAATGTAACACCTGTAACACTCGTGTTTGTTACCAGGTAGATTTGACTATAACAAGGCAAGTGCAAAGAAGAGTCTATGTGCCTCATTGTTTGTGTGACAGACTTTAAGAAACCATAGAAAAGTGTGACATTTACTGGATTTGGCCTTTTCTTTACTCGTATTTATATAGATGTTCTGTCGCTGCATCTTTCTGGAAAGTGAACCTGAAATACATATTCAAAAAAGAACTTTATTGTGACTCAGATACACTGTACTGTCAAATTCCTATTAACCTTAACTTATTACATCAGCTTCAAATGTACATTTTAGTTGCATAAATTGTACATTTATGTAACTAGGATCTGCCAGTGATAACTTAAACATCTAAAACTTAAAGACAGCATACGGACTTGTCCAAAGCTGCCTTATAAAAGGATAAATCTGAAGGTTTTTAAGAATGGACTTCAAGAGTATAATTTCGTCATTTAGTGATTTTGAGTCAGTAACAGTTTCTTTGACACACATTAATTCTATAACTAAGAAAAACAACATGATAGAAAGTCTGTTACTTAGAGATGGACATGTCTTTTTCACATTAACCCAATTATTACCAATCCCAGAGCTGAAGATGAGCCATGGCTCTTTTTACATTTTCTTCTGTTTCTTTTTAGTCTTATAATTGTAGTAATTGATTAGCCAGTTTAGTAGCTTGGCCAGCCATCTTTGTGAAACCCTAGTGTGGTCTCTTGTATTTCAGGGGCCTCTGGATGCAACTGGATACAGATTTAACCATTATCTTTAGATAAAGAGATAGATTTGGTTGGACAGGATTTCTAAAGAGGTAATGGCTGTGTATGGAAGTGAAAGCTACATTTATGTACATTTAAGGCCAAACTTTAGTGATTGTTAAATCTTTAAACTTAAACTGACAGATCAAACGTATATGCTAGTCTTAAATCTAACCGTCACATTTTATTCCTGAACAAAGAGTGGAGTCTGTTGGTACTTTGGGTCAAGTTGATGTTTTGTTAAAAGGTTTTCTCTTGTGTGCAAGTCTCCACAATTCATTCCATAACAACATGACATGAGTATAAAAGTTTTTACAGTTTCATTTACTTAATGAAATATTCAGTCTCATTATGATGCTCCCAGTGGTGAGTCAGAAATGTTTGGACTGAACACTGGTGATGCCGCTGCTGTTATTCTTTTATTGTTGTCTTTGAAGCTCTTCAAAGACTCTTTTTTATGTAACATTATTATCAGTCTCCCACTCGCTTTGGGAACACACATTTCACAAAAATGAATGCTATTATAGCATTCACTCTGTGTTTAGACATTAGACTGTGTCCAAGCAGTGTGACTGTTAGCATGAAGCAAAGGTAAAGTTATTTCTCTAATCCTATGTTGGTCATTACTATTCACAGCCACAGCAATGTCACTAAGTGTCTGCCTGATGGGTTCATGAACAAAATCAAAGGTTTTAACAAAACAGTGAAATCAAATCTACACAAGATATCATGAAATGAAATATACACAGGAGAGTAAACTTTGGTAAACCGTCAGCTTTAATGGTTACGTTGTGGTCTTGGCAAATCAGAGATCATTAATTTAACTTGTTTGTCACTGGTCTCAATATTTGGACACATTAGTATTCTTTTTGATCTAACTTATGTCTGTTTGTTTGTGCAGTTCCTGGATCTGTGCCGATGGAGTCTCTGCAGAACACGCCGTACGAGGAGAAGATCTTCATGCAGTGGAAAGCTCCCAATGAGACCAACGGCGTCATCACGTTGTACGAGGTCAGGCCGAGCATTTCTGACTCAAGCTTTATGGAAGTTTGTGGTTTTATGGTTTCACCAAATTATATGGCACTTGTGGAATGTTTGTGCCTAATCTGCCACTTTGTTTGCTTGTATTAATATTAACATGGGCTCAACAAATCAATATAAGTCAAGACAGTGAGGAGTTAGTTTTGTTGACCTTACACTAAGCTTTGCCCTGTGCCAGTGGCTGTCAAAAGTGTCTACAGCAGTTCTGTCAGACACACTCGTACACTCGTAAACTAGAGGGATGTGGAAGTCTGTTTCTATCATAGTTCTTTATGGAGAGACACAGTTATCCAGATTATAATCCAATAAAAATGACAATCATAATATGTTTCAATTAAACCTGGGTTGGTGAGTTATCGATACCAGAGCACTGTCTGACCACAGACGAGGTAAATGAGAGCACTGACCCTAATCATTTTACACGCGTGATGAGTGTCTGCATGTTTCAGGTTTTAGTCAGGACTAAATCGGACAAAAACATCAGTCTCTCCATTTGAAACAGCTGTAAGTCCCACTGAGGGCCATGCAGGACTGTTTTTAAGTATTGGTCATGCCATTTCAAAAGCCAAAAGGCCATTTACTGTACAGTACAATTGCTTCAACACAATGTGGTTAAAAATTATTCTTGATACTCAAACCCTCAGTAATTTTTTTTTCTACTCAAATTTTCCAACTCCCTCCTGACCCACCATCCCATAGAAAATTTAACAAGGTATTGCAAATAGAATAGGATTGTACTGTATATTGTACGTCACAAACTTTTCCTGGTGTATGTGTTTAGTTAACTCGTACCATTACAATTACTCATATGTTACTACAGCGTCAGCCTGTTATTAACACAGCGAAATGTATATAAATAAACATTTATTGTTGTAAGAAAATAAACTGACTCCGCTGTGTGTGGCTGTTTGTTTGCAGTTACAGACAGTTTATTCGGGTTGAAGTCTAGTTGAGCCCTCCATCTAATGAATTATTGACCCGTTCTCTGTCTCCTGTCGTCCTCTTATATCACTGCATCAAGGAGCCCCCTTTCCCCGACAACTGGCAGGTCATTAATGTGAGGACGGCTGTGTAGCACCAGGCAGTGTGTGTCTTACAAAAAAGTTTGGAAGTTTGGTGTTAGAGTTTAAGAGATAAGAGAGAAAGAGTTGTGTGACACTGTGGAGTCTTTAAGCTTTGAGTACTTTTGAAAGTTTGTATGCTTTGGGATTTATAGACTTTGTTCAAGAACAGTTTTTGTTATATATGTTAAAAATAATGGAAGATTGTCATAAGAAAATTGACTTTAATGTTGTTGACACTCGACAAATAACTAGAAATGAAAGCTGACAGCATTTTGGCTTTATCAGTCGGCGTAAAGTTTTACTGAGTTGAAGGCCAACAATCTTACTCAGACATATCTGCTCAAGAAATCTAAATAAATGAATGCCTTTTTTCTTCCTTCAGACTGTTCTCTCGGATGAACTGAGAGCGCACACGAGAACTAACCTGAACTCTGTAAATCTCTTCTTTGATTGGCTTATCAGGTCAGTGAAGGTCAGTGGAGTGGTGAGGGCCCAGTTTAACACAGCTCTCTGCTGATTCCCCGCTGTTTGACAAATGCTGAGGCTCGCATTGATGAGAGGAAGATTATGATATCACGACTCAACATGTTTGACTGACTTGTTTAAAACTCTTTTTGAGCCAAAAGTTTCTGGGAACTTTACTTACATGGACAAGCAAAAGTGGTAAATGTGTTTGAGATGAAACACAAAACTACGATATAACAGGAGCTCACCCACCTCCGACACCAATCTACTTTTATATCATGCACCCAATACTGATGAGAAGAACAATTTCAACTTGCACACAACTGAGGCACATTGGAAATCACACCTGAAATGTAAAAAAGAAAGGTTGGATTGGTTATCAAGGTATGTTCCTGGCAGGTTTGATATGCAAGAGTAAATTAAAAGGATATAATGAACAGCTGAGAATTAAGCCCAACCATGGTTTAAGAGGTTGTGTATCTTGCACCCGTCATAGTGTAATTGGCTAAAAAAATTAAATGCACGTACACCACTGAACATGCAGAGACCTCCAACCAGCTTTAAGTGACACTGCATATTTATATTTTATATTTTTACAGAGTACAAGACCTCACTCTTACTTTGGCAGCATCGTGTAATTGCCCTCTCTACCTCCTCCCATCAATCTATCCTCTCCTCACTCTTTTTCAGCTCAGCACAAAGACTCCTCAGTAGAAAATGACGACCTCCACCCAGACCCTGAAAAACACTCTTCACAGTTCATAAACGTCCCTCGGGAGCATCGTTAATTTGGCCCATGTTTTGCGTCACTTTCATTAATATCAATGTAAGCTGTGCTCCGCGGCTGTCCATCTGTTAAACATATCAGAGCCTGAACACAAAGCCCTGCTATTAGATATAATTACTATAATTGCAGCTATTGACAGGATTAAAGGCATCATCTGCAACATCTAAAGGGCCTCTTGTCGTGTCCTGTCTCTCTCTGCTGTGTCTTTTCACATCATGTTCCCTTCAGAAAGTAGATGAATTACACCGAGAACAATAGAAAGATGGGTCTGTAACTGTATGGATAAGTAAGAGCCATGGGAAAAACAGACAGGAAGTGGAAAGCTATACGAACACGTCCATAAGAAAGTGCAGTGAAGCTGATCACATAAATACATTTAGCTTGCAAATATGATCACTTGCGTATGTATGACTATAATTGCAGATAATTACTGGATAAAAGGGACCATCTGGGGGAGCTAAAAAAGACCACAGGCCACTTGTCATTCCTCTTTTGTCCTGGATCCACTTGAGGATGCATCGATGATCTGTGTGTAGTCTGGAAACAGAGACATTAGGGTGAGATTAGGGTTTGCCCAGAAAATATTGGAGAATATATTTTTGTGTTTAAAGTCACAAATGTACGAGAAAAAAGGTATTAAATTTACAAGAAACGTTGCTGAATATGCAGGCACATATATGTCTTATACGTGGTAAATGTTGTGCATTTATATAGTGCTTCTATGTACTCTTCTGGGGCACCCAAAGCACTTTACATCATACTTCCATTCACCCCATTCACACACATTCACACCTGGGGCAGACAACACACTGTGCTAATGTTAGGCACAGTCTTTGAATAATGTTGTATTGATTTCTCTAAAAACCTTACCACAGTGGGTTTCTTGCCTTAGAATAATCACGTTTAACCAAACCTGTTTTATATTAATACATTTTCCTCACAATATTGCAAATGGCAAAAACATCAGCTTTTTATTTATTTTTTTATTATTTTAAACACTAAGAAAGGATTTTTTGGTTCAACATGAAAAAGGAAAGAAAGTGGACGATATAGTGCCACTTAAATAATATGAAAACATCTATGTGCAAGTGAAAACACTTTATAAAAAACTAACGCACTGAAAACCAATAGGAGCTGTTTTAGTTCTAGTTACATCCTTAATCTGGAATTAATCTTAAAACCTTTTGTTTCCTGGTGAAAAGATTTAATGAAGAAAATGTTAGATTAGATATTTTTTAAGCTTGAATTTTCCTTGAATATTCTAAATTTGGCAGTAAGTTTTAAATGAGCTCTTTATCTGCCTTTGTCAGGTGACAAAGAGCTGCTGTGATTGTAAAACCTAATCAACCTCACACAATGGCTCATAGATTATTCATTCATTAGTTTCCTGGGATAAAGATGAGACTGTAAACAGCTAAAGAAGAGAAAAAGAGTTTGAGGAAAACATGTTTGGTTGAGTAATGTCCCTGTTTGTTGATAAGGCTACATTTAAAGTAGAATTTTGTTTTTCTGAGCTTCTTTAACTTATTTGGTGAAGCTTAATTGGCTCTCAGGCTGTTTCTGAAAATATATCTTTATACATTAAGGATTTAGGCCTGATTATGGATGTTGAAAAAAACTTGTATAAATGAGATCTGGCTCCATAAAACATGGCTCCCAAAACATTAATGCAGTAAGTATTTGATTCTTTAATATATATATAAATATATATTGTATTTAACTTGGGCCCTGTTGAGCCTGTTGACTGGATGAGTGGTATCACAAAGCTGGTTATCGATTTATTCAGTTAACCCTGTGTCATAAAACAAACAAGGGCAGCCCAAAACTCCAACCACATGGTCAGAATAATTTAATACACAAGTTAAATGTTCCATAAAGAGGATATAACGTTACAAAATTGTTTGTCACAGTTAGGGTTTGCTGCACTTGACGCAACCCTTTCCACAGTGCAACACTGATCGGGCAGTAAATCTGCTCATCTGCTCCGGAGCAGTTTCTATAGAGATCCCCCTCGATGGAAAGTGAAACAGCTTTGTGCAACTGAAAACCAAAGCTTAACCCACAGGATCTCCCAAACCTCCCAGTCGTGTCTCTTATTATTGTGATTGGCAAGAATATCTATGCCAGTGTTCATCTGAATCAATCACTCAATCAAATTTTATTTATATAGCATATATATATGAATCTTCAACTCTACAATAATTCAACTCTTTAGTAAACAGTGTTCTGATTTTTCTTTTGTATACAGCGTTTGGTCCAGCAATACAGTGTTTGCAGCATCTCAGACTCTGGACATTTGTCTTTGTTTTTGGAGAGTATTCTCCAGTTAATACTCCACTGTTCAGCGGCACGTTGCTGAGTGGTTAGCACTTTGGCCCTAACAGGACCCTCACTGGTTCCATTCCCATCCAGGGCAGAGCCTTTCTGTGTGGAGTCTCCCCGTCTCCCTGTACTATTAAAGACACAAACAGCATGTACACCCCCCCCCCCCCCCCTCCCATTTAAAAATAAGAAAAATACTTAATAAGATTCATTTCAAATCAACGCCCTCCAAACATTTATGTGTCTGAACAGGGCATTCAAGAGTTGAAGGCCACGTTCTTACTGCACACTCATTTCTTTTTAAGATATTTCAGGACCTCCAGTGGTAATTGGTTTAAATGAATACCTTTTTATTCCATCACACTATTGCCCACCTTCTGACCTCTGGGATAATACTGTACTAACGTTGACTGAACTGAAAGCACAGATGCAAACAAACACAAACCCGAAACCACAGCCCTGTCCATCGCTTCTTTGACTGGCTCATCAGGTCAGTGGAGTCGGCTCTCCGCAGAGTTACTTCTGAGCCTCTGCAGTTTTACAGAAGCTGGAGCTTTCATTGACTAGAGGTACGCACCAGAGGAGACTAGAAGAACCCGACTCCACGTGTGTTTTACCAGATCTTTATGAATTTTATTTTTAACATGACTTGTTTATTCTGCAACGATTTAAAACAGGACTGATGTAGACTTTTTATGTCATGTTTATTTAATCATTTATTCCCAGTTGAGTTAAGACAGTAGCTCAGGGATTTTATCCAATAAATAATGGGGGAAAATATTGTAAATGTAAGTTTGCATTTGGATGGAAAAAACTTTTATGATATTTTGTGCCATTTTACATTTGAAATATATTTTATAGCTTTAAAACAAAACTTTGTGATTCTTCAGATAAAATTTGTCTAATTAGGGACAGAATTAACGAGGTTATTATTTTAGACCTGTGCTGCATTCATTGGAATCATACGATAATAAAGACTGCCTACACTCACTTATTTTCTTTTAATAATGTGGAATTAAAACTAAAGTCAAACCCGTGGGGTGCACGTGGCACCCCACCTCGAGTGGTTAGCACGCCTGCCTCACAGCAAGAAGGTCATGAGTTCAAAACCCGGCCGTCTCAAAATATTCTGGGCCGTCTCCGGTCTTTCTGTGAGGAGTCTGCATGTCCTCCACGTGTTACTGTGGGTTCTCTCCAGGTACTCCGGCTCCTCCCACCGTCCAAACACATGCATGTACAGGTTAAATGGCAACTCTAAAGTGTCCCTAGTGAATAAACGTGAGCAAGAGGGCCCCCTCGAAAACGAGATTATTAATCTCAAGGGAAAAATCCGTAATCCTCACAATAAATGTGAATAAATAAATAAATAAAGCAGCTGAGATGTGTTCTTATTTTTTTAGTAAATTTATGCAAAGCATGAACAATGTCACTTAAATCATGCTTAAGTTCTCTTTATCTCACTAAAGTAAGAGCTCTTCCTCTAACCCCTCTCAACTTTGCACATTTCTCTTTAAGAGCGAGGGAAAGGCCTACATGCCCCTCCTAAACGTAGATTTGTAGGAACCACACTTGAAACAAAGAAGTGAGAAATACCCATCATACAGCGTGTTAGCCTTCAGCCCGGCTGAAAAGACCACGACGTCGCGAGGACTAGAGCTCTATTTCATATATATATATATATATATATATATATATATATATATATAGTATGTACAGGTGTTTTGCTTGACAACAAAACACTTTACTAAATTGGATGTCAGGAGGTAATAGCCTCATTTTTCCCTGAGGTTTTTAAAGATCACTGTAGCTTGTTCTTGAACTTGTATTTACTAAACCAGTTGTAAAGGTAGTGTCACTTTAACACTTTAACATGGCACCAACGTCAGTGTATGGTTTGTAACGATTAATTACTCAAAGTGACAAAGGGTAATACAGATTTTTCAATTGTAAGTAATTACCGAGAATAAGCAGATGTTTTCTAAACTCAAAATGGAAAATAATTATGAATTTAACATATTTTTTACATTTTTAGGCAGCTCCCTTTTTTATCTTTTAACTGTTGTCTGAGTTTGATGCAACATAAACAACAAATGCATTGGTTATGATTCACAAAGTAAAAAACTTAAAAAAGCAGAAACAGCTGCTCACAGAAACCCCATCAACATTTAACTTCAGATTTCTTCATAGAGGGTTTATTTTTTCATGTCTACTCTGTTTTTGTGCTAAATGCAAACTCCAAACAGAAAATCTAAATTAACTAAAAATAGCAAAATTAATAATTCACAAAGATATATAAAAAAAAATTGTCTGTTGATATGAGCCTATTACAGTCGAGTCTATTCAAAACAATCATGCAGCATTTATTGGCTCCAGCTCTGGCCTGTAGTTATTCTGGGCCTGTGTTGTATGTGAATAACTTTACCCTCACATTCCTCGCTCCTCAAGCACGGCCTTTAATCAATCAGACCAATCAATGGTGGCAACCAGTCTGGCATTTATTTCAGCGAGTTACTCTGCTTCGAGCTGTTGATTCCTGTAGAAAACGATGCGGACATATAGCTGTTAGACTCTCTTGCCTTATCACTGGTTTCTGGACAAAGAAATGATTGATTCTCATTAGGGCAGCAGTGCTGGCCGTGGGGTGGGCTTGATATCGATCCTGTGTACTCTTTACAGAGGAAATGTTGAGCTTCAGTGCGGTACAGTCACAAACAGAGCTTATGTTGAGGCTAAAAGCAGCAAAGTCAATTAAAGCCTGCAGATGCAGAACTATAAAAGCGTGTGAGAAATTATTATTTAGGGTAGTGCTAACAGTTTGTAGTGCTTGTCTCATTTTTCTGGGGGAAAGAGCTGGAATGTTTTTGGACCTGGCTGTACCAAAGCACATTGTGCTTCTACCGCCTGAGCCACTGCGTCCCAGTTTCTTCAATAGGCAATGCTGTGGTTGAACTTTGTTGGTGGTAATTGTCTCCAACATAAGTTTTTTATACCTTTTAGATGGAAATCTGAGAAATTGTCCTAAATGAATTTGTTTGGCATTATGACTGTACATAATAGTTATTACATTTATTCATTTGGCAGACGCTTTTACCCAAAGCGACTTACATTGTTCTACAGTAATTACCAGTGTTACAGCCACTGGAGGCAAGGTGGGTTAAGTGTCTTGCCCAAGGACACAACAACAGTATGAACTGTGGGGAGAGCGGGAATCGAACCAACTACCTTCGAGTTGAAAGACGACTGCTCTACCCACTGAGCTACTGCCGCTTGATAGTGAGTATTCTAATATATGACTGTCACTGCATGCTTTGTGTTGAGCGTAAGTCAGATGCTGAAACAGTCTGCGTTGACAATGACAGAAAAGGCAGAGAGAAAATACTGTATATAAATACAGACTCCTCACAGAAAGACCGGAGTCGGCTGAGAATGTTTAAGTCAGCCGGGTTTTGAACTCACAACCTTCTTGGTGTGAGCCAGGAGTGCTAACAACTCTGCCACGTGACCCCAAAATGTGAATGTAAATATTAATCTGTTTGGGTAAAATGCTAATGTTTACAGTGCACTTGTTTCCTGACACTAAGTAAGAAGTTGTTGATGAGAAGGATGCACTGAGATTCCTCGTCCAAATCTAAAACTTAGTCACCAATACATAGAGCACTTTGGAAATCTTTGGCCCAAGGATTTAATGTTTACTCAGTCGTTGTAGACATGAGTTATATCTCTCTCAAAAGTCCTGCATCAGACCTGGTTTATCCGTAGTTTAGACTTGGATTACATGTTGTGTACATGGGTCAGTGTTTTTGTTAATGCTACACTTTACTTGACAGTTTTTAGACTCTTTAAAGACTTAATAAATATTTCTTCAGCCTTAAACTAAATTCTTACAAAACTGGAGCACAATTTGACTGATCTCAATGAACTCATGTCACAAATGCGTTTTTAAAAAACAATATTGATTTTTTCCTATTCAAATGATTGAAAATCATCTTTTTGATAATAAACCAAAGTACATTAGCCATACAGATACAAAACTTTGTTTTCGTTTTACTAAGCTTTGTTTTTTCTCCACATTTAAGAGTTTCCTCCTAAAATAGATGTGGATTTAAGAGCCTTTTACCCTCTGTTAGTCCGCAGGTTTCCTTCGCTCTTGTACGGATTGTTTTCCCTTTTGTGTCGATAACGGGCTATATTTAGTGTGGCTCACAAGTCCTTGAGCGGCTGACCCCATTTACTCCGTCACTGAGTCTGTCTGCTCTGAAGGGACCGACCGAAGGGAAGTGGTATCACTTACACCTGTGTGGACCTCTGTACTCACAGCCCCTGCTCTGTTCCCTCTGTCTTTATTAGACTTTGATCCAATTAAATCCCACTGTCTCAAACGGCTTCAGGGATACGAGCATGCTAGAAAGGTAAACTTTGGGGAAAAAAAGGACTTTGTTAACTTTGAAAGTGTAGGAAAAACAGGTTAGATTTTTGTGTGCATAAACACTCATTAAAATAATTATGAGTAGAAAATGCAGTTGTCTTGTGATTGGTTTATTAATACTCTTTAACAATTATATTCTTTTTGCTGTTAAGAGTCAAGAATATTGGAAAAAAAAAAGAAGCTAAGCACAAAAAAGGGAGCCCAACAAGAAATAAGAATGAACTGATAACATTTTTCTCTTTTATGTGTGTTATGGGAATTGTACATCTCCATTAATATTATGTTCTCACTCCTGCTCCAGGTCATATGCTTATCCACACACAAGTATGACTTAATATCTTCAGCTATATCTCCTTTTGGTGCCAGGCTAATCCAAACAATACAAAGACATCACTTTACACTACATCTAATCATTGTCCCGGGACACTCTGTCCTGTTCCCTTAGTGACACACATCAATGACTGACACGTCAGCTCAATACACGTCCATCCACGACCCTGGAGCTGGGGGGGGGGGGCTGGCATAATGTAAACCTATAAAAGCTTCATGTATTGTTTACATCTTTAAGCAAAACCCTCCGTGTACCATTGATATCGTGTGTCCGTTTTGTTTCTCTTTGCAAAAATTAAACCTGTCTATTATTTTCAAATCATACACCGTCTCCATCATCTGCTCATTTAATCTGTAACAAAAATTCTTATAACAATGTGTTACACAATCATTTATAAAATAGTTATAAAAGGCCAATTGTGGTAGATTTTTCTTAAACAATATTCATGCATCAAAGAAACTGAACAAGCACTGAAACAGAAAGTCTCTCAAAACACTTCTAAAGCTACTGAGTAAGACTCAGTCTGCAGTTATAAATAAAAAAGAGAGGATTATGTGGAGTCTACCTACAAACACACACATCGTACACACTAAGGAGAGGATAATCCCCCCGGACACCCAGCCGACCTTCTGTCTGTCTCTACACACAGCAGGATTAAACACTCCTCTGATCCGTCATGCTGTACAACTTCCTGCCCTGCAGCCAATCAGAGCCTGGCTTCCATCTCCTCAGCCAATCACGTGTCCCCTGAGATAGCTACAGGCAAAAAACTACAACCCAGCTGTTCAAACTGTTTCAGTCTTTGTTTTGTCTCCTGAACGGGCTTCCTACACTTCAAGTTTTAAAATAGAAAGAAGTAATAACATGTATGAAAGAACCTTAGTTTTCTCAATCCCGTTTTGTCTTCTGTATCATGTTTTTTCTGGGTTAGTTTTTTTTTTTTTTTTTTTTTTTTTTCTGACAATGCTTGGAAGTCTTTTGTATCTTAAAGTGGAAAAGTAAAATGTTAAAATAACAGCCCATCTTTAAGAGTGTGCCTTTTCCATTTCCTGTCTTTACAACATGGCCGCTCTCATTTAAAAGGAGATCATAAAATATCTTTGGACAACACTGAATGTAAATTATAAAATGTAACTGTAACACAGCTTTCTAAAGTGAATTTTCTTTAAAAAAAACAGGATAATAATTGTGATATAGATAAATGTAAGTTAATGTGACAAAAGTCAAAGTGTGGAAAACATTTTTTTTTTTAATTCACCTGATTTGAGCCCCAGCGGTCTCTCAAAACATATTTAATAAAAAACTATTTCAGATTTTTTTTTTTCTTCTTTACAAAATCTAAATTAGACGACTTCTTTTCTCCCTGGTCTCTGGAGGTTATTAGTGCTTTGGTAGTAAACAAACTACTCTGCTGTTCAAAAATCCAAATCATTTTTGGTCCCTATATCCTTCTTTTTCTTCTTTATCACCACAGACAGAAACAAAGGCCTGTCTCTTTGGGATACTATACATTATTTTCCTTTTCAGACACCACCGACTTTTACTTAAACATCTCCTGATTATGAATCCCCAAACAATGGATTAAAAGTGAAAAATAAGCTAAAAGTGAGGATTTATTTTGTTCAGGTTTCTTTCTTAATTTTTTTCATTTAGTCGAAACATGAAGTCTACCTCTTTGAATAGTTTTTCATATTATAACTACTTGACACTAATCTTTACAAAACCTTTGAAAATGATTAATAATAAAAACAAGTTAACAACTGGAATTAAGTTTGTTGTGCAGAGCTTTGTGTTTTGTGTCGAATCCGAGCGGAGCACAGATAGTTTACATTAACATTTGTAAATCACGACCATTACCTGAAAACCTTATCAGAGACTGATGCAGGAATTAAAAGAGGGGAAGTTAGCGTCGACCGAGTGAGTGCTCTCTCTGGCACTCCCCGGCTGTGGTTTGGCAGGAAGTTTGTGTTTTTTTTTACGCTCAGCAGTGCTCACCTCTGACCTGTTCTGCTCTTTGATCTGAATCAGTGGAGAAGCTTTTGGGTTTGAGTTGAGCTTTGATCTGAATGAGCTTTCATATAGAGTAAAGACAGTGGCTAAATCAGGGAGTTTTACTAATATTCCAACCAATGTTTCTAAAAAAACTGCTGAAGATAATGTCATTTTTAGCACCAAAAAGCACAAAGCATTGGTTATGCAGTCGTCAGCTTTGATGGGTCAGGACCAAAGAGTGGGTCGCAGGCACGTTCTTTGTAGGTTGCAGAGTGTGTGGTTGAGTTTTTAGATGTGCATGCAGTTTACTGGCTGATGCCATCGTCACAGCAGTTTATAAAAGGGCAAAGGTTAAGTTAAGTCACAAAAGGGTGAAGCATAAATATGGTAAGTTCAGAGGTACTTATTGAGTATTTGATACTAAAAAGAGAGGAAGAGCTTTTGAGGCTGTGATTAAAATTGTTAAGTATATTTTTTATTTTATTTTACTCACAGTTGCAGTTTTGTTGATAGTTTGTCACAGAAAAATGTCCAACTGTCTATTAGTTACCAAACCAACAGGTCTGACATAACATGGAAAGATATGTCTTGTTTTTTCATCTCACCCTTCTCTGGACCTGTGTGGATAAATGTTGGGTATGTGCAGGCTTTAGACAAAAAGAAAAATGGGATTGTATTTCTGCAGCTATAAAATGCTTTGTAATGAGCCTTAAACTAGTGTACCTTTGTCAAATCTTAATAATTATTTTATAGAAATGAGCAGTTTTTGAGTATTGCCTTACTTTATAGCCCACACCAAACTGGCCACGGCCAAAGAGACACATGCCTCACAAACTGTGGTGACGCGCCTTACCCCTCTCTCTCTCACAGCCCACGCAGCCTGAGCTTTTATTAACTATTTCAATGAGACAGTTTAGCGTTCTGTAGTGCATCGCCTCACTTTGCATCACAAACCAAAGTGTGCATCTTTACGCAGGCCCTGTGTTTGATTTGACTCAACAGTAGTGACCACCACTTTTGACAAATTAACAAAACATGTGTTTGACAAACAAAAGCAGACTTTTAACACTGTGTAACTGTGTAAGTTCAATATTTTTTAGAGGCAAGAGATCCAAGTGTGCTCAGAGTTTAAAGTCTTCCATACAAATGTTTAGGACAGGACAAAGCACTGGAGCAAGGAATAATACTAGATGTGACAATAGACACTGTTGCTGTTGGCTTTGGATCAATTTAATGATGAGTTGAGTGAGAGCAGAAAGAGACTTTTTGTATTAGTTCTGTTTAGTCTGTTTTGTGAAAATACACTAACAAAAACTTTTTCTTCAAAACATATATATTATATTGATTTCTGGATTTCTTTAAGTTTTGGTTAAGCTATATTCATTTTTCTAAACCAAGCTTCCCAATAGGCCAAGATTTGAGTTGATAACTAATTTACATGACATACTTTCTGTACCGCTCTGGAATGGTTTGGGGATATTTGTGTTTATTGTCCCTTCAACAATGATTTAAGAGAGTCTCCGCTGTTACGGACTGTATATAATGTTTGTCGGAAAATGTAACTTCTGAGCTTTCGAGTAAAATGTATTTGTGTTCCTCATCAGTGGTTTGCAAAAATGTCAGATAGACAAATTTGATTTGGGTTGGTATTTGCAGACGCTGTGCCTCTCCAGCGCTGATTGAGCAGCCTGATTGGACTGATGGAGGCTTTTGTTAGACATTATCGCTGTCTCTATTTATGAGAATGGAAAAAGATTGAGCCCCATCTTCGCCTTCCTCCACCATTCTCCTGGGTATATTTATCTAAATGAGAACAATAGCGTGGTCTTGCACTATATTCAGGCTCCATCTTTGTCAGCCTCTCCATCGTTCTTTCTTCCAGCTGGTTTTTCTAAAGTCATTGAGAACAATACGCACAACACAGTGAGGAAAAAAAAATCATCAAACTATTGTGTCCCTGTCTATTCTCTCTTGTTGAGCTCATCTTTTGTGAACAAAAGAGAAAATATTGTTGTGTTTTCTGTTTTTCTATGTTTGCATCCACATTCTCGTCTTCATTAGCATGTGTTAGCATTACCCCACATAAGAGGATTTACATATACAGCTGCACATACTGCACAAATCAGGCTTTATCACGTTTATTTTACTCACGTTATCTTAAGTTACAATATAATGCTTACAATAAGGTTTTTTAAGTGTTTCAAAGACATGGACAGGGGTTTTGTATTACGTTTGTCCCTCAGTAGCATTAACATAGACACTGTTCATACTAAGGCTCAGTGTTGAAACTGGAAAGTGCAGACGATTACTGCAGGTCAAGTCCATTTATTTGAGGTCGGCACATTGTAAAAAGTGAGAACTCTGTTTTAAACCTTGAATAAATCCTCAGATCACAGTCTGTCTTTTGGAAATTAAGACCTCAGATGTCAGATTCAGATTGAGCTCAACACATGTCTCATCTGGATCTGGAGCTGCTTTTGAGCAAATAACGAAAATATACTCCAATTTAAGAAACTTTAATCCATCGTCCTTCCTAAGGCATTATATAACATCTGAATTTTGATCAAGTTTTACGGGGGCTACCCAGAAATTATATCGTCACATTTATAATACGATGCAATAAGACGCTAAATCTAATATTACAAGCATAGCTCCATATTGTTTTCTCTAAACTTGCTGTTAACCCCGCTCGAAACATCCCAAAACATCATAACATCCCGCTTAACCTAGACACTTAACCCACCTTGCCTCCAGTGATGTTCTGTAACACTGGTAAAGCACTTTGAGGGCCTACTAGGTGGAAAGGCACTTTATAAATAATAATAAAAAGTCCTTAGGTTCTCTGGGCCATTTAAATGACTGACTTTAGTACTCCCATACTTAATGAATAATAATTACAGACATTTCTTAGTAACGTACTGACCCACCTAACTGCTTATGCACTTAGGCCTACTAACTTACATTATTTACCTAATGTCTTTACACAAATATTTAAGTACTTATTTTATTGTACTATACTTGACAAATGAAATAAATCAAACTTTTCTAGATTACCTGGCGTTGTTAAGCATTTATGTATTAATGATACATGTGTAAATAGGTGTCACAAAGTCACGGATGTTACTTCTACCATTTTATTTTTATTTTCTAAACCCTGGCTATGGCTCCATCTCGTAACTTATAACACATTCCACTCATTAGATGTGTCACTAATGTTTCTCCCACTTTATTTTAATGTGAATGTAAATCTGAGCCTGTTTAATGCTCAAAAACATAAAAAACTGTCACAGTCCACGGAGTTCACTCCAGATCTTTCCTGTCACCGTCCTCAGTCTCACCTGTCGGCACACCTCATCAGCCTGCTCTGCACTTAAGCAGCCAGCTCAGTACTCGCCTCGGTCAGGTTGTTCTGGTGTCGTGTGTGAATGGCTAGCACTGGGTGTGGCCGAGCCTTTACCGGCTTTAGTCCAGCGGAGTCCTGCCTGTTCGTTGAGCCTGCTTCCTCTAGTGGAGTCCAATCAGATCTCCAGCTCGGTCCAACGCTCCTGCTCCAGTGTCAGCTCCAGGTTCTAGCTCCGGTACTACGCTCCAGTCCTGGTTCCCTGCTTTCTGCTATTCACTTGTCAGTAAAGTTTGTTCTGAACTCTCTGTGTTGAGCGTCCGAGTCCTGTGCTACACGTAACTCAAACTAAGTGCTGATACAAAATGAATGATGGTCTCTGTGCTGCTCTGTTGACATGTCTGTTGTGCTCTCAGGTGTGTCAGGCCCAAACTGCATTACACATTTTATTCTCTTTCATTTGACTCATGCTTCTGCGTCACAAAAAAAATTAAAATACAGTTTCTTTGGGAATTCTTGACAGGGAGATATTTAATAACACCTTTTTATGGGTTGCACTGAGTAAGGCTCCCCTGACACCGGGGCCTCCATCGACCTGTTATGCTCCACCTGCCGATTGTTTTAAGTCAGTTCTGATTATAGACGTTTCCTTTTGGGACAGTGGGTCCTGTCTCCTGCCTCCACCGGCTACTCAAATGTCAAGACTTTTGGGTTACACTAAGAACAAGCCTTTTTCTCTGACCCTTGTATTACAAGGTCCTGTACAATTATTGTGTCCAGTCGAACTTTTGTTTTAATAAGCATCTTATTTCTCATACTGGTTTTTGGTGATGGAAATAAGTTAACTTTTAAGTTGGTGTGCAGATCGAAATTTTGTTTTGAGGTCTATACTCTTACAGAACAATCTTAAAGGTTAATAAATTTTTAGTCCATCATTAGTAAAAACTATTTATTTTCTACTTTACGCTGTTACATATTACGTCATTAACAAGAAGCCAAATGATCATCTAATGAATCTTTACGGGAGATTTAAAAAGGCAGGAAACAGCCATATCCAACTTTATTAACCTAAAGAATCACATTTGACTTCACTCCATACTACTTTTTTATAGCAGAGAAAAAACTGGAAAAGCACAAATTTTCGATTCTAATGTTATTTATTTATTTTTCTGGTTTGTACAAAGAATTGGTTTCATGTCTCAATCTGTGTTTGAATTCCAGGGGACAGGACACATGTAGATTAAACCAATCAGAGAAATGAACACCACAACAGAAGCAATACAAGATGAGTTCTCTTTATTGTGAGTCATAAAGCCCACCTTGTTTTAGATGCACTTTTATAATTGGTCAATGTTGTTGGTTCAGGTGGAAAACAAGCTCAACGGGGCCTCTTGGCCACTTATAGATTTTAATTTTACAGCCTGCAAAACCAAGGTGTTTTTATTGCTGAAATGGATATTTGTGAAGTTGTGAACTTTAAATCCATCAAAAACACTTAAAACATCTAAAGTATTGGTGTATTATTAAGCACCATCTAGAGTCAGGAGGACGTAGGACTTATGTTGAGAGAGGTAATTGTCTTAATTGACTAAAATAAATTCTGTTGTAAACATACTTAATCTGTTTACACTGTGCATCTGTTTTCTGAATTCCCAAAGGCTTGAGCACTTTCAGTGCCCCACCTGTCCCACCGTTTTATGGGCCTGTATTCTTCTCACAAATCTCCTCACATTTGTCCTGAAGACTGATGCTGTTGAGCGCTCAAAACCATCCTTTTTCATCTAACACCCCTCAGCTCCAGCGAGTGTCCCATTGGGCCACAGCAGCTTGAACTATAGCCAAGTTTTATGTTTACAACACAGCAGTGGTTTGGCATGCTGCTGTAGAAATGCTATTTCAATTCACTTTTGTCATCTTCCATTTCTTACTCTCGCTGCCTGTGTTTATTTTATTAGAAAATATGCAGGTCTTCATTCCTCTCTGTGTTTCTGTATGCTGTCATTTTAAATTAACTCGAGCTGTGTGAGCTGTTTGTTCTTGAGCAGCACTGTTTGCCTTCACCACCAGAGGAATTTCTTTACAACCTTCACACTTTGTGCAGTGCTCTCTTTCAGGGCTTACACTATCGATGCACATTTGCTTTTATGTTCTTAGACAGCGTTAGTCTCATCTTACACGTTTTTCCTTTGTCTCGTCCAAGGCTATTTCAGATTTATATTTATGCAATCATTGATATTATAAACATTGACTGGACAGTTTCTAGTTATACCTATTATCTTCTATGTATCACACATTTATCAGGTCTTGCCTTGGTTCCAGTCATCACTGGTTCTGTATTTTTAATGCACACATTCAAAAACACACTTAACCTCTCTCCAGTGACTAATCCCTCTTAGGCCCACACTCTTTCCCAAGATGCACTGCCACGCTGCTCGCCTGCCTTTTCATTGGTCAATAAAACAACCTGAGCTTTATGGTTTTACCGATTCCAAGTCCATCAACAACTTCTGAGGCACACAGAGAGACCGAGGGAGAATACATCTGGGCTTTATGGGCCAAATCCCTCCTTTTTTAGGACGACAGAAATAGGGACCAACTGAGGACATCAAGCATGAAGCAAGAACAGTAAAGAAATGGAAATAGGCAAGCTTGGAGAAGAAAATTTAGGCGTTATGGAAAATAGAAATAGTGTTGTACTTATAACTTAAATGGGAGCAAGTAAAGACCAAGTGTTTACTAGAATCAATTTAGAAAGTGATGACATGCAATTGAAAACATATTCACTTCCAAGTTCAGACCTGATTGCAAACTCAGAGCTGGTTTAAAACTGCTCGGTAAAAAAATATTTTTTATTGGCGGTTGCTTGTGTTGGTAAAAGATAAGATTAAAGTGAATGTTTTCTATTTAAACAGTCTGTTTGAGTCTTGTCTCAAACCAGTGACAAACTTATGACTGGTTTTCTTTCTCTTCTTGAAAAATTGAATTAGATGTAAGCAATGCTATTGTTGTGGTTTAGTCTGTTCTAAAGTCTTAAAGCTTTGCTTGGTGGCACAGTGGCAGGATTGTTAGCACTCCTACCTCACAGCAGGAAGGTCCTGGGTTTTAATCCCATCCAGAGCTGGGCTTTTCTGTGTAGTGTTTGCATGTTCTGCCTCTAGGTGCTCCAGTTTCCCCCACCACTAAAGACATGGACAATATGACTACCCTAACCCCCCCACACACATACACACACACACACACACACACACGCACGCAAGCACGCACACATACACACACACGCACACACGCACACACACACACACACACACACACACACACACACACACACACACACACACACACACACACACACACACATATGCACACACGCACACACACACACACACACACACATACACACACACACACACACACATACACGTACACGTGCACACGCACACACACACGCATACACACACACACACACACACATACACATGCACACGCACGCACACACACACACACACACACACACACACACACACACACACACACACACACACACACACACACACACACACACACACACACACACACATATGCACACACGCACACACACACACACACACACACACGCATACACACACACACACACATACACGTACACGTGCACACGCACACACACACGCATACACACACACACACACACACATACACATGCACACGCACGCACACACACACACACACAAACACACACACACACACACGGGGCAGGACTCCCATCTCTTTTGTTTTATTTTTTTATTTTATTTTTTTTAAAGACGTGTGGCTTGCCATACTTAATCACAACATTAAATATAACTTCAATCTCTGCAAAATGAGTCTGGAATCACTTCCCTTCACAGCAACTTCCACACGGATGAAATTCTGGACTTCAGACCAATCATAGCTATTAATATAAAACAGGATGGTGTTTATTACATGTCGACATAACTGTGCCCATGAGGCAGTATATTCATCATATTTAGATTTTGACCCCAGGAAATCCAACTCATGTCCACCAGACTAGGAAACTTTCTCTCAGCCTAAAAACGGAGAGCAAGAGTTAATCAAGACCATGATGACCATGATCAAATGAAATACTTAATCTAGTCTTAAGCCAATGTCAAAACCACGACAGTTAGCTGAAGCTTCATGAAACAACAGGCACATTTTCACATGAGTTTTATCCAGTCACAAAAACAATGACAATTAGCTTGTGACTAAAACCTTGACCCATCTCTAAAGTCAAGAGCGTCCAAGATCCAAGAACAAGATGAGACCAAAACCTCTTCATAACATTTTCCAGGTAATGCTCTGCTAACAGAAAGTCAGGGTGGAATGGCCTTGGCAAAACCTATAGAGTCTGCACAGCTCATAAAAATATGAACAGCCATTCACGACTTATGAAATAACCTCCATCGATGTGCAAAGCAAAACTGCAGCGTAGATGAAATATATAATGTTTTATTGTTGAAGTCCCAAAGTCCCCAATCTGTATAAATAGCTATTGATTGCGCATGTATTACTCAACCAGCTGGGCCAACTTTAAGGCCCCGGAGACATGAGGCTTCTGCTCCGGCTGCGTTTTACAACAATGCTGTGATTGGCTGGAAGGGTTTGTTCCTAGTGGCTCAAACAGAGAGATGTGTAGTCAGTGTTGTGGCAGGAGTCAGTGGTTCTTCATCTGAGCACAACATTACGCTACATCCACAACTGGCTTAAAGGTTTAAGTTCGAACTTTACAACAATAGGGCTCCATGACAGTGTTGTAGAGTTTTATTTTAAGATGTCAAAATGGCATTCATTAATTACCTTAATACTGTCAATAACATACTTACAACCAACATATTTACTGACCAGAGTTAATTAATTGTTTAACTGTTTTGTTGAATATAATATTCTTTAAATTATTAATGCCACTGTTTTAACGAAACAAGTACTCGGCCGTATCCGTTAGCACATATCTTTAATATTTTTTAATATTTACTCATTATGCTTTTTAAAAAAGCCTATAAAAGATGTGTGTGGATTTGATTTGGTCAGATATGTTTTACATTTTATTGTAGCATGCATCATTAGTGAAATATCGGGTCAGACGAGTGCAGTATTTCTATAAAAGAAGCCTTGCTTTCCTCCAAAAAAAATAAAAGCAGATTGTTCCAATGATGACGCTATATATTTTATTAAAAAAAGTTATACATTGTTGAATGGTAACAGAATAAATACATTTTGCACACACATTTTTCATTGTCTTTTTGGCTGTTGCTGCTTCTGGTTTGTTGCATTAACCCACTTTATAAAACATTATCTGTAGATTTTTCACACTTCTTCTTGTTTTTTATTTTTGTATTTATTGACACTTAAGCAGAGCACAAGAGCCTCCAATGCTGCATACTGCCTGGTATTGGCGTTGAGTTAACTCTAGTTCCATACAAGGTTGTTGTGTATAAGATTCAATGAAATATTATTTGACACATTGAAACTAGAAGCCTAAAAATTCCAGTGTCCACAGCTTTTGATATTTTACAATAGTGGTTTCTTTGTGCTCTGTTGAAAGCCTTTTGGTTCATTCATATTGTACCACACTGGACTCTTTTCTTACCTTGGAGCAAAAATACAAACTGAAATGCACCTTGAGCTCCTGCCTCATTCGCACACAATACAGCGCTGAATTGTGTTTTTGACTTGCATTTCTCTGAGCCTCCCACCAGTCGATAGTCTTTTGAAATGACTGTCATTCCTCGTGACAGTTGTCCTCCGGTGCGAACACGCCGGCAGCAGCATTACGGCACACATCGACAGTTCTTTTAACAACTATTGAAGTGCTCCATCCAGTTTAGTGGCCCTGAGTCAATTTGCTCAGTTTGTTCCCGTCTCCAAAGTGCAGATCACGTGGAGAAACGCAGACCTGTTACTCCAGCATTGATTAGTGCGGTGTTTAACAGACACAGCTGGTATTTGTTGATTTCTGCTCCAGTGTAAAGGTAGAGGTGGTAGGGGACTCCAAACCTTGACCTTTTACTTCAGTCAAACACAATGGATGACCAGTAAATCCGGTTTGAAATACTTCTGAACACCCATCTAGATGTGGGCCTCGTGTTTCAAACTTGATTTAGTTTGTTCCATGGTGAGACCAGTTTTGTTGAAATTAATCATTTCTGATTCAAACTGCAGTGGTTATGGTTTGAAGGTATATTTTTCTTTTTTCATAGATAATTTCATGAGAGTGACCACCTTTCATTCCTGGACAAAAGAAACCAAAAGAAGCAGCTTGTATAAACATTTGTCATTTGTTGCTAGATTAAAATATAGTAGAATACAATTTTCCATTTTAGATTTTCACCCATTTTGTGCCTCCTTTGGAAAACCAACCAATGTTTTCAGAAAAATTTGGAGGCAGGGGCCAAAGTGCGCAGTTTTTTTTAAAGATGTTGGTATTTGCGGTCAACAGTTAACTTCAAGACTTCAAACACTAACACTTCCATTTTCCATTGTGCTTGCAGATCACCTACAAGGCTCTGAGTTCTTCGGACCCCAGCGCTGACCTGACCACTCAGAGAGGACGAGTGTTCAAACTCCAAAATGAGACCCATCACCTGTTTGTCAGCCTCTTTCCCGGGACAACCTACTTCTTCACCCTCAAAGCCTCGACAAACAAAGGCTTCGGTCCGCCAGTCACCACCAGAATCACCACTAAGATCGCAGGTAAACTTTGGACAGTTTTGATGTTTTAATTGCTGATGGTCTGTAACAACAGGGTGACATGTTAAAATATAGCATCTGAATGTTTTGTTGAAGCTCTGATTGTCACACAAAGTGTCAATAATAGCAGGTGACAGTTTGTTGTGGGCTGCAGTGACCTGTCACTCATTTCCGCGGTGAATATGCCACTTTGTGTTTTGTCTGTCTCTTTGTCCAGTGAACGGCCAATTTCATATCTCGCTGACTTTTTCTCTCCATTTGTTCCCTGCTGTTTATGGCAGCCGTCTGTGGAAAATGTCACCGGTGCCACAAAACAAGAAAACAATCAAGTTTTTGAAGCCGGAGTTGTGAATGGCCTTCTCATGTTAATGCGTTTCTTTATGCCAGGACACAGTGACTTCTCTATTCCTAGGGCTATCCATTTTGTGAAGAAGTCTCTTTGTTGTTTTACTGACAGAACGACTGATGCAAGGGAAAAACACATTTACTTGATTGTTTTGTAGCTTTCCCGTTTACTCGTTATCACTTTGACTCACAACATACTCAGTCATGCATTCTTTATGGCTTACTAAATACACCTAAAAGCACATTACTACACTGCTACACATTTCACATTAATTGCAACAATATGCCTATAATGATGAATAATAAAGCAATGCTGGAGCTAATTAGATTATGTATTATTGCTGTGTTTTTAAGAAACTTTCCTCAGCTTTGATTAATGAGTTTTCTTGTATCAGACATTTGTTTGACATTTATTTGATAACATTTTTGTGGCGTTATTTATTGGAGTATTAATTGTTATCATTATTGTAAATCAATATTTATAATTTTTTACTATTTGTACTATGTGCTACACAGCAAAATCTCCAGTGTTAAATTTGGACTCATATTCGGACTCTTTTGGTGTTGTCACAGGCCGGCTCATAGCCTGTGGCAAAGAATGAGGGGACACAAACAACAAGGGTAGGCCAATCAAAAGTATTTATTAATTCAACTCAAATAAAGAACTATAACAAAGAAAAGGAATGGGGTGTGAGTGTGTCTGAATCAGTGGTGTATGTAGGGTGCCTGGATGTGTGAATCTGTAAGTGTAACATGGACTGAGTGCTACCCTAAAGAGAACCACAAAACAACATAACTAACCAAACCATACCTGGTGTCAGACAGAGAGAGCCAGAGAGAAGGGTGAGCTGGTGGTTTAAATACCTGAGCCCAGGTGGCTCCAATTACTCACGACCCTCCTCTGCCAGGAGGAACCGCCCCTACCAGGCAGAGGAGGGGCCGTGACAGTGTTAAATTTCAGATCAACACTATGAAAGTGTTATGGCCTTAAACAAAGATGAGAGTGGGTCTGAGACATGAGTGACAGTCACAGACCAGACACAGATGGACTTTATATTTCAGTCATTAGTCAGAGTCTGCTCTTGAGACACTGTAGGAGTTTTACAGTTTAGAGTCTCTGTGAATGTTGTCAGTGAAAGACTCTACTTGAACTGTGATGAGCATAAAAGTCTAATAAGAAAAAATGTTTAATACTTGTTGATTTAGTTTTGAATCTACTGTATTTTCTTACTTACAGGTGTTTATGCTCAACAGATTATCATGTTCTCTGATAACAGACTGAACTGTAAAAGTCATGACAGTGTCTCTAGATCAGACTCTGACTGAGTCTTCAGTAAAAATGTCTGAAATATAAAGTCCATCTGTGTCTGGTCTCTGTGACTGTCACTCATGTCTCAGACCCACTCATCTTTGTTTAAGGCTATAACACTTTCATAGTGTTGATCTGAAATTTAACACCAGAAGAGTGTTTATTTAAGTCCAAATTTAACACTGGAGATTTTGCTGTGTATGACCTTTCACCCTGGGGAGCCACACCCTTTTTAAGATGGCTCTGTTGAAGTTTTTCCTTTGCTGAAAACATTGCATTACCTAAATAAAGATCGATCTGTTATACAAGGAAAGACGGAATTCTTCTGTACCATTTGTATCAGACATTGAAGGCCTCTACACTATAATGTGACACATACAGTGTGGAAAAATTAATAAGGGGGCATCAATTGGAAAGAAAATCATCTGTTAACTTTTCTGCCCAAGAGACTTTGTGAATCCCAGAGTAAACTGGTGAGAGCTGAGTTTATATCTCTCTCAGGGTCGTTAACAGTTGGATGGACTCTGCTGGGGTTTAAAGGAGAGTCTCTCAATTAGCATAACCTGACCGCTCTGATGTTAATGGCCTTAAGTGATCTTAGTCAGTGCCGTTCATTAGCATTTGAAAAATCACAGCAGGTCAAAACCTGATGTCTGCACTGTCACTGCATAACTCAGTATTACTTTTGCAAAGTTGCTGATTGAGATCTGATCTATCACAACAGCTTCTACAAGGATTCCCACACACTGAAACTTGTACGACAATATTCTAAATCAAGTTTGCAGTGTGCTTTGCTTTGTCCACAGACTTAAACCCCAAACAGAGACCAATGTAAAGCTCTGTCATCAGTTTATCAGCTCTGTCTCGTCTGTCAACACCGTCACTGATTTTAACGTGACCTTTTCACTCATCTGCCAACGCTCCATCATCTGACCACCTCTGCGCCACATGACAACACAAAAAAAACAAACAACATGGCACCTCCACATTTGGCAGACTCCCTTAAATGTCACGCCAGTCCCAATCTTCATTACCTCATTTAGACAGAGCGAGATAAGTGGGTTTAAATGAGCCGGTGCAGACAGAGCGATGGATGGACGGTGCAGAGGGAGAGGTGCTAAACTCAGATGACAGAGGAGTGTTGATGTTAATGTCAGAGGGGCCTCGACGCTGCTCCTTTAATGTGAGACGTGGCAGATGTGAACAGACAAGCTGGATGTAATGGGATAGCTCTGAAGTCTTTCATGCTGACGCAACAATCTATCATCTTCTCCCAATGTTTGGCTGTAAGATCTGATTGAATCAATGTTATTTGGGAGATAACAACAAAACCTATATAATACATTTAGATTTCCTTAAAAGGTGCAGGAAAACAGGGAATAAACACTGGCTTTTGTTAATAGACTTGAAGCTCATATAATAAAACAAGTTTATGCTCCTTAAGGTTTGTAATTTTTAATCTAAGTATAGTTAAGTTAAGGGAATATTCCTGTTTGACATTGTATTGTGTTTGGCAGATATTTGTATCTATTGCACTGGTATTGTCTCTAAACACAAAATAGTTAGAACTGAATATTACTAGAAATAAGATTTTGTTCAAAGCTATATTAATATTCTCATCGCTAAAAGGGCCACCACATAAAATCAATGTTGTTTATGGTGTCTCATTTGAAAAGAATCTTCTCAATGTCAAGTGAGCTTGACAAGAATCTAATGTATTCATCCATTTCTACTCTATGTTTTCCGTCCTGCAGCTCCCATGATGCCTGAGTACGAGTCTGAAACCCCCCTGAATGAAACAGAGACCACTATCACTATCCTGCTGAAGCCCGCCCAGTCGAGAGGGGCACCTATCAGGTAATGTTTTGAATAATTCACCTTTGTGTACTCTCGTCTCTATCCCTCTCTCAATCATCCTTCCCATTGTTCATTCTATCCGTTCTCCTCCAGAGTCTCTTCCAAATCCATTAAAGTCACTCACACATCAGTCTCTATTTGTATGCACACCGACCTCAGAGACGTTGGCATGGAAAAAAGAGCCCATCATCAGTCGGTGAAGTCCTGAAGCGTATTAGCTTCTGCCAAACAAAATGATGCTGCCTCAAGTGGGCACAACACTCAACAGTCTCATGGTAACTTGGCAAACAGGGTCTGGACTTTGAGGTTTACCTGCTTTTGCCTGAGCTCTAAGCCAAAGACTTGTTAACAAAAGTGAAATAAAAGTTTCAAGTCTTATACAAACAAACACAAAGGAACCATAAAGTCACTTGAAGCACCACATTGTTATTCATCACAGTTCTGTCTTAGGCTTTTGTAAAGTTCTTCATCTTCTTTGCATTTGTCTGTTTGTCATAAATGGATATGTATAACTGAAAAAATCCCATAGAAAAATCCCAGAAGAAGAACACATTCTTGCATGTAGGTTTAGGACATTAATAAACTGAATTGATTTTTGTTAAAAATAGAGACAAAACATAAACATGAAATACACACACAAACTTTAAGGGTTTGATGTTTATATTTAAACCATGTCATAAGTCCATAAATCAGATACCAGTGTGAAAATATTACAAATAGAGAGGAGGGTCACAGATATATCTCAGACAGATCCAGATGTCATGCTTCTACAAGGCTTTGCGACTATTTAGAAAAGTACAACCAAAATGTCAGCTCTGTTTGTGATTTTATTCTTAGCTTTTCCAAGCGAGAGGATTGTACTGTGAAATATACTTTTAGAGACATATTTCTTTACACAATTCATTTGGTTCCCAGTATAATTTAAGTAAAAGTATAATTTTAGTTTAAATGTTTATTATATTGCAAAAGTATTATAAATGAGTCTGTCAGTAAACCCATTTAATCTATGTGTTAGGCACTTTAATACCTCATAAACATAAAAGCTGGTTATCATGACAGACTTTACACTATTTCATTCTGACAAGGCAAAGTGAGATAATAATAATTGTTAAAAAAGTATTGGTTATATCTTTTTTAAGTGCATTTAACAGTTTCAGTCCTGTCCTCTGCACTAAAACCACTGATTGTGTTTAAAATTGGACACATGGCTAATTTACTCTTGCTCCCTTTTCTAATTTTCTCCATCTGCCACGCCTTTTAATTAAAAGTTCACTTTGAACATGTGATCTCATCCATTTAATTGGTGCAGGGAGAACATTACTCTCTGTTTGCCTTTAGGGAAATACTGCTCCGACAAGTGTACGTGGAAAATTTATATCAATCCAATTTGGACTCAGGGAAATGGATTTGTGAAATGTGAGCGTGGGTCAGTGCTTTAGTGATCGTCCGTGTAAATCCCATGCAATGCCACTCTATTTATCTCCAAAACACTGCAGCACACTTATCTTCTGCAGGGAAAGTCTAGGCAGTGGAGTTGCACAGGGGCCCATGAAGTGTTCTTTGGCATTTTTTTAGATTTTACTTTAAAGGATATGACTGTTAAAAGTAAAAACAAAGCAACCAAACTATATCTACAAATTAATCACAACTTTAACCTAAGGTCCTTTCTGTGTCACCTAAATCCTGTAAAATGTTTACTTATAATGCTAACTTTAGACAAGGTCCTTACACAATGGGGCACAGACAAAAAACAATGTAAAAAAAAAAAAAGCTAAATAATTCAGAATCACAGAGAACATTTAATCAAGTTTTAAGATGTGTTAATGTTAAGCTACTCCCTGTCATGCACCACCTCTCACAAGTGAGTTTGTTTGATAAAGATGGGACAACACACATCCATGAGGCTGGAACCAATTATTTCAGGTAAATGTAAGTGTGTAGGATATTGGAAATGTTTTCAAATGAAAAGACTAAAAAAGGGTTTGACAAGAGCCAAAATCACACAAGACATGAACAGAAAAAATGGTTGACAATAAATGCAATGTTCCATTTCACAAAGAATGAACCATATGACGCCAAATCTGTTTAAAGCCACAGCTGTTGCTAATAAACTCTAGCTTTGTCTTTGAAAAAGTACATTTAAACTTATTTTTCTCTTGGTATATGACTAGAACAAGACAAATGTTAATCAGCACCTTTTAAAAAAAAACACACACTTGGGACCAGGATCCTAAGCATGGTACATTTTGGGGGCATTTCTGGAGCCCTTTTGTTAATGGAAACTTACAGGTACTGACCTGTACCATGTGCTCCAGTGGAAATATTAAACTGATCTAGTCAATCACAAAGTGAGAAAGACGATCAACCAATGTAGACTGAGCTCAAAAGTGGAAACTTAATAATAATAAAAAAAACTGTTAGTGTGAGCCAAACCATTATATTTAAACATCACATTTAAAAACAACAGATATATCAAGGTTTATACAGAAGAAATGTGTTAACTCCCCAAATGTCTATTCTTTTTGAAATGAAATGGAACCCTGACTGATGCAACAAAGAGAAGAACTTATTTGGAAGGAAATGTCAATTTTGTCCTCCATGATGGGACTAAGAAGCCCACTTACAGAAGGGCTCATGAGTGCGCACAGGTAACATACTGTTCTCCATTGGCTCTTTGTATGAAGCCTATGCTCCATTTTTTTGTGCAGTCTCTGAAAGCCATTAGTTTGAAATGGATATTTCATCAGAAAGAGAGAAAGAGGAATAGAGGCAGAAGCAGGAAAAGCGGGAGAGAGACTCATCTTTGGTTATCAGCAATTATCTTTTATGAAAGCTGCCAAACGGGAGCTGGGGATAATTGGCTGCGGCCCCTTCACAGAAACATACATTTCCCTAATTGCGTATAATTGTGAAGTGAGTTCTTGGCGTGGAGGGTGGAGGTAATTGCAGAGGGCCGCTGCGTTTGTCCTGACCGCTAAAGGAGCCCTCACCCATTCATGAGGCCTCTTAGTACAAGACCCACACAGAACAAGAGCCTTTTTACCGACGAACGTACGCACAAGCAAAGACATTTTAAATTGATAAACACACCTCCACCTGCCGCTCTGCATAAACAAAACTCCCATGAATCCAGTCTCAGTAGGAGCTCAAAGGATAGCTTAAAATCTTCTGCTTTAATTCTCAGTTTTTATTGAATTTACTGTTTATAAAATCTCTGCCTGATGTAAAATCTTTCCTGTCAAAAAAAACAAACAAGTATATGAATACAAGTTTAGATTTAGTCATTTTAGAAAACTAATAAAAGTAGCCATTAGCGTTACTTCTTTGGCAGTTAAAAATGACAAACATAATGGAATATGTTCTGGGATATAAACGGTATAAAGTGGAGTGGGAGAAGAAGTGCTTTGGCTTGAATCCCTAAAAGAGCTCTTATGGCTCCCAGTTGGCGCTTAAGTTAGTATCACATTCTATTTTATTCCAATTTAGCAAATGTTAATTGATTCTTTACACTTGCTATCTTAGGAGAGCCTGTCCCCCTTCCTTCACATAATGGTATGATCCTAGTCTGTCCTCCACTGTGGTTTGGCCACATGTATTCCAATCCAAATATACTCCCGCCCCTGCCCTGACAGGAGCAGGCTCTTCTGGTACGGTACAAAGAATTATCTCTCAGAGCGAACAACACATCAGTAAAAGAACAGCCACCAAAATACAACTATTATTTGTAGTTAACCTTGGATCCCAGTCCACTTTACAGACAGCAGACATTTTCTTTAAGACTAGAACTTGTCCATAATGGATATGTTCTACATGAGTGTTTAAAAATGGACACATCTGAAAGGACTGCATTTTAACTCATCTCCAGTGTTTCACAGTTGAACTCACTCACTTGGTCAGAGCCAAGTGGGATGTTCAGAATTACTTTCATCCTCAAATGAGAACAAAATTAAGAATGGTATGCTGTGAGACATGACTCATAATATTACATCCTCCATCTTTTTTCTGCTCTTCCATTTGGTCAATTCTACATGTGATTGTGTGAATGTAATTGATTTGCACTAAACACTGACCCCTCTGATGTACATACTGCTGTCTTAAATACTAAAAGTCTTGGTTTGTCTTGATCTCATTTAACACTGGTTTGGGGTCATCTGTGACATAATGAAAACATATTGTTTGAACAACAAAAACTGCTGGACTTGTGTAAACCACACATTAAACCTGTGTGGTTTAATATAAAGCCTTTTGTCATTGGGCTGGAGACTGGTTGAGGCAGAGGACATTAGACGAAACATAATGTGATGTTTCTTCTGTCCACAGCGCTTATCAACTTGTGGTGAAGGAGCAGCGTAAGTCCAAGAGCCGTCGAGCTGCAGACGAGCCCCAGTGTTTCTCGGCCCCCTTTAGTTTCCGAAACGCCTCCATCTTGGACTCCTCGTACTACATGGCTGCTGAACTGCCCCCCTCCAGCCTCACAGTGGTCCAGCCGTTCACTGTGGGGGACAACAAGAGCTATGGGGGTTTCTGGAACCCACCTCTGTCTCCTGCCAAGAGTTACAGCATATACTTTCAGGCCATCAGCCGCTCCAATGGGGTGAGTGCACGAGGATTTTCTTTATTGTCTCTGGCCTTTGAGGTCCCAAACACACCAAAAACAAAGACGATGAGATTATGCAAAGTTAATTGAACACATTGTCTCTGTGTCGGCTACAAATGGTGCAAAAATACTGCAGCCAGGGTTTTAACTGGAACCAACAGAAGGGCTCACATTTCCCCAGTTTTATCGTCATTACATTGGCTTCCAGTCAAATTCAGAACTGATTTTAAACTTTTAGTCTTGACTTTTAGAGCTCTACATGGACAGGCCTCCAGTACATCACTGACCTGCTGACCCCTCACTCCTCCTCACGTGCTCTTCGGTCTTCTGGTCAAAACCTTCTAACGGTCCCCAAAACACGTTTAAAAACCCGGGGAGACCGGTCTTTCCAAGCAGTCGCCCCCAGACTCTGGGACGTCCTGCCCCTGTCACTGCGAGTGGACGTTTCTGTTGATTCTTTTAAAAGCAGCTGAAGACACTTTTATTTAAACAAGCTTTTAGTTGATTGGTCTTTTTATGTTTTAATATTTTGTGTTTTAATTTTTTTTATTCTGATAGATCTTTTATTGCACTTTTTAAAGCACTTTGTGATTTATATCTGTGAAAGGTGCTATATAAATAAAATTAATGATCTATCAGATCTATCATAATTACAAGCACAAGAAACGATGGAAGTATCTGCAGCCAATTAACTGCATTTAAAAGTGAAAATCTGGAGAATCGGTTGGAGAAGTTTTTGTCATATTGTAAAGTTACAGTAACAATTGAATGATGTTTACGCACTACGCACTACCAACACAGCACTTATAGAGATATTAAGAGCCATGTTTAGAGGCTAAAGCTGCAGAAATAACAGAGTAAACTGTCATGAACACAGGTGGCTTAAACTCAAGTCTCTCTGTAAAATTCATATACATTTTTTTTATTTTGGGTTATTTACAAAGAAAAGTATATATCTATAACTATTTACTATATTTTTAGTAACATTAGTTTTACTGTATAAATGTGATAACAAGGAAGTTAATCAAACATTTACGGACTGTATTACAGAATGATTCCTATTTTTGTCAAACCTTACAAAACTAATATATACATTTTATTCAAACACAGTAAATAAGTAGAATTTGTCTTTACATAACCCATAATACTGGTTACTCCTGTAGGAATTAATCTATTACAAAGAGTATTAATAACTTATAAGCCTTTTATAAATGTATAATTAATCTATTTGCTGTAACTTTTTAGATAGTGACTACATAAGTTCATAATAAATACATTTTATTTGTTTAATAATAATAGATTGTATTTGGTTTGGACATCTAAGGACACCTTACAGAAGGACATTAAAACAAACACGTTATGGCTTTATAAATGGCTTGTTAACAGTCATGTTGCAACTACTCTATAACTGTTATAAAAAATCTAGTAAAGGCTTATAGATATAAAATGTATAATTTGCTTATTGATTGTAAAAAATCTGTGGTTTTGTAGCTGTGCTTTTCTCTTTTTCTTAAAACTTCGACTGACAATGAAAGTGGTCAGAGTCGTGTGAGTGTGCATCGTTTTTGAAGCAATAACACAAATGTCATTAGAGAAGTTCATTCAGAAGACTTTCTCTGTGTGTGGCATTTACACAGCGCTCAAACACAACAGCCCCCCTCCGCCCCGTCCTGTGTCTCTCTCCATTTCTCTCTCTCAACTTGAACTCGGCTTTTTAAATTTCCATAATAGTCTGAAACCCGGTGAGGGTTGTTTTAATTTTCCACCGCCGTAACCACGGTAACTCCGTTTGGTGAGCTGGGCTGGCCATGTTGGCCAATGCCGTGATGTAATATCCTCCTCCAGAAGGCAGATTTCCCATAATGCACTCACCCGTGGAGAGGCTCGAGGCTCTGATTGAACAAGCAGTGGGCACATTTAGAAGCTGCACGGCAGTTGTGTTTATGCGGACTTTGTAAAGCAGAAATCCAGTCAGAAAATTCTTATTTGATTGGATTTGAGTCAATCCAATCAGTGGGAGGTTTGTTTGGTTCATGGGCTGGTGCAGTGTGGAGGTGTGTGGGGCTCTGGGGCCTTGAGGGAAAAGTAAAAATGCAAGTGCAGTCAGTGAAATCACCCATAATTTCTAACAATGTCAATCATGTTTTTCTTGGAAAATCAGATGCCATTGCTGTCCGGAGCTAAAAAAAAAAAAAAACTTTCCTTATTATTAATATTTACCTTATCAAACAAATTGTATAACAAACCTTCCCCCATCATAAGTGCAGCAGCCTATACATTTGTTAACAGAATTTATTCTCAAATCTGCTGTATGTGTTTGAATTGGCTGTTCACCATTATCTCTTCATTGTTGATGCAGCTTTCCTTAGCTTTTGAAAGATTGAGTAAAAGTAAATTCTCTGCTTTTAAATTATCTCTATTTTTATCATTTTAGATTCTTCTGTGTAATACATTTCCCTGAAAGTTTCTTTATCGTTTATAATCCTCATTGGGTCAGCAGCCACACCGGGCCTTGGTTGTTGGTGGAGAAAACCTTTTGCACCGGAAGGTTGGCAGTTCGATTCTCGCTCTCCCCACAGTTCATACTGTCAGGTATCTTTGGGCAAGTTAAATAAACAGCTGAAACCTGAAATAGAAATCTTCATAAAAATGAAATTAAGTTACAATCAAATGTTATTTCAGTGAGTTATACATGTGCTTCAAAAGTAATTGTGTTTCCTTTAGCTTTTTTGATTTTTTCTAATTTTAGTGTCAAAGGTCATGGTGATAAAACTGCAGCGGGTGAATGATAAGAGCACAATGTTAGGGATTTTTATCGACTGACATAATCACAATAGTGTGAAGCCAACAGGTTTGGTTGAAGGAGGTGTTGTTATTTCACTTTGGCATTGGGCTTTGTTTTTATATATTTAAAATGCCAAAAATTCATTAGTAAATCTATTTTGTCCAGATTTCATTTGAGCGCGAATGAAAACTGGCTGAATAATGAATGCCAGTGTTTGAATAATTCACTCTTTACCTGGGTAATATAACTCGGCAATAAGGATGTGTGAAGATGATATTTTGTCAATCAAGCTTTGGACTTATCTGCAGTGCTCACAAAGTCCGGTAATTTGCTTAATTTGCTGCTGTCAGTCAGTTTGGGAGAGTAGGTGTCAGTTTTGCAGCAGCGGATATCTCATAAGAAAAAAAAAAAAAAAAAACGAATTTACATTTTGGACGACTTGGCTGGAATGTGATCCCATGGATGAAAAGCTAATTCAAATTCTCTGCAAGACTTGGACAATTTTCACAAAGACCCACCTGTCCATCATGAACACTGT